>JAJIZL010117584.1:0-15512 GCA_023969395.1 Amblyomma maculatum | reverse complement strand
AAACTGCTCTCGGCAGCGTGCACAATTTTCGCAGAAGAGAGTCGAAACGCTGCTTTGACATGGCACGTCATCTGTCGAGCAGTGAGGCAAGCTCCATCCCGGCCGTTAGCGTGCTTGCCTCGCTGCCCGACAGATGACGCATCATATCAAAATAGCTTTTCGACTCTCTTCTGCGAAAATTGTGCACGCCGCCGAGAGCAGTTTTTTCTCGATTTCGGAAAATCTAGGCAAGTATCGATGTTGAATCACTTATCAGATAACGTAGACGATATTTTGCTACTTTGTGAATGTTATTTCAACTCGAATGGGGCAGTAGATTTTGCATAGGAATTTTTTAAATCCCAGCCCCCAAATATTCAAGATCCTTAGAAGGGGTTGGGATGGGCTTAATGCGTTATGCTGCTTTAGTACATCATTGCGCTCTTTAGGTTTCCAGGGACCGGTTCTGCGGACATGCTCTGAGCATGTCTACTGATCATCATGAATTATGGTAGTCCCTCTTGTCTGCGAGGGTAAGCGGGGAGCGGTATGCTTCAAAGAGCGACCAAGAGCTGGTCTGTCGGTGCGAGCTTAAAGCATTCGGTTTGCCATTTCCTGCTTGAACAAAAGGATGCAAACGCCACTGAAGAGGTCTCTGAGGAGCACTACAGGGAGACCACACTCGCACGCCTGTAACCCGATACCACAAATCCATAGCGGGAACAAAGAGTAGATGCGCTTGCCAAGTTTTGGAAGGAGACAGACCGCGACAGTCCAGCCGTAAAGGTGGCAAGATGAAGCTTGTCGAATAATCGAAGTCAGACCTGACCCAGACCACAGCTAACTCGCTTGCAGGTGGGTCGCCCGTAAAGCCATCACATCGGTGCAAGCCTCAATTCTCGGTAGAACAGATCGTGTCTACCACGAAAGCACCAGCCAGCGGTTGCTAAGCCAGCTCTCCGAAACCACCCGATAATCTCCGGGCTACAAACCAGCCCTCTTGAGCCGACAGGACGAAGCACCCGGACCGCACTGACGTCTACCGGTCAGTGAGTGAGTAGATCATCGGCCTTCGGCATAAAGCAGAACATAAATATTAAAATTTTGCCTTCATACGTTGACTCAGTTCTCCTCACTTCAGCAAAGCCCAAAGCGTAAACTGTAGGTTCATTACGATTATCGTACCAAACGCTACACACTGCGGCGGATGTTGTCGCTCGCAGGGAACATTGCAAAGGTAAAGATCGCGCACGTTCGGCCAATTTACAAAGAACAACTAAACCGCAGCTACTTCGGTGGAATTCCGCCTTCTCATCAGTCTTGTCTGGCGAAATCGAGAAAGGGTCAAGGCGCAAGAAAAAACACACTACGCTCGCGTCTCAACAAAGTTGGCTGGAAGGTCATCTCAACACTGAAAAAAGAAGCCTCAGCGCATTTTAATCGGTGCCTTAACTTTTCTATCCACTTATTTGTGTGACATCATGCTTGTGGATTCGCCATCACTGGCATTTAACTAGTTACGAAGAGCCACGCAAGTGTTGAAGTTCGTCGCCTGCATGCCCACTCTGTCAGACTTTCCAGAGACCGCCGTCCCGAAAAGAACACCCTAGCGAGACATATGGGGGAAAGCACTTACCATCATCATAATCATCATCAACCGGACTATACTCACTACAGCGCGATTGCCTCGGCAAATGTCCTCGAATTTATAAAGCCCTGTGCTAGCTGCATTCACTTGACCCCTGCAAATTTATTAATCTCACCCACCCACACAATGTTCTGCCCCCCTCCCCCTGCTACACGTACCTTCCCTTAGGATCCAAAAGGTTGCTCTCGAGACCTCTCTTCAAACCAGCCTCGCCGGGGAGGTGCAGTGGTTACAGCGCTCGAATACTGTGTCCAAGGACGCGGGATCGAATCCCGGCCTCGGTGGCCGCTTTTCGATGGAGGCAAAAAGCAAGACGCCCGTGTGCTGTGCAATGTCAGTGCACGTTAAAGAACTCCAGGTGGTCGAAATTTCCGGAGTCGTCCACTACGGCGTCTCTCATAGCCTGAGTCGCTTTGGGTCGTTAAACGCCACAAACCAAACCTCTCTTCAAACCACATGTCCTGCCCTTGCCCATTTCTTCTTTTTAATTTCGACTACAATGTCAGTAAGTTAAGTTTTTTTCTCTTACCCACTGTGCTCACTTTCTATCTCCTAATATTATATCTGCCATTTTTCATTCTATGGCCCTCTGCGTTGTCCTCAACCTAAGTAGAACGCTTTTTGTTAAGTGCCATGTTTCAGTATCATAAGTCAGTATAGGTAGGATGCAACTGTTATAGACGTTTTTCTTGAGTTACACCAGTAAGTTGCTTGTAAATGTTTGAGTACTTCCAATTGCGCTCCACCTCAATCCTAATCTAGTTATTTCCCTTTTTTGTCCAGATCTACGGTTACTATCTGTCCTAATCAGACCTATTCGCCTACCCCTTCCGACGCTTCGCTACCTATATTAGGCTGCTGTTAATTTTCGAGCCTGTTACCCATTAGTTTATTCTTCTTCACATTATTTATGTAGGCCTACATTTCTGCTTCTCTGTCTAGATCATTATTCATTCATTGCAGTTGGTCCTCTGAGTTACTAACGAGGCAATGCCATCATCGAATCGCAGATTCCTGATATATTCTTTATCAACCCTGCTGTCTAACTGCTCCCATTCCTTGCCTTTAGGTACACTCTCTAAGCAAGCTGTAAAGATCACTAGGGATACCGTGCCTCCTTGTCTAACACCTTCTTAATTGGATTTTTAATACTTTCTTTAGCGGAACCGTTGTTGCTGTGCAGCCACTACAGATATCTTAGAGTAATTTCACATATGGGTCACGTACATCCTGATCTTGCAATGGCTGAATGTCTGCTGAAGTTTCCGCAGAGTGTCATGCTTTCTCTTAGTCAAAATATGCTATATATAGGGGCTAGTTATATTCCGAGCATTTTACTGTCGCCTGGATTATAGTGTGGATATGATCCTTGGTAGAGCACCCTTTCCTAAATTTTGCTGGATGCTTTTTTGGTTGATTAAAGTCTAAGGTTGTCCGCATCCTATAAGCCTTAACCCCCAAATATTGAGTCTGTAGCGCCCCTTTCATAAGAAATGAGATAATGTTAGCGCTCTGCCATGGTTCCGGTACTTTCGATGTCACCTGGCATTGCGCACACAAGGCGGCCAGTTTTTTCTAGCTCAATATTCCTTCCGTCCTTCACCAAATCTGTATTTACTTGATTCTCAACAGCTGCTTTCCTCCTTTTCATAGCTTGTAAGGCTTCTTAACCTCGTCCTTCATTACAGGTGGAAGGGCTGATTGCTGTCATTAAATCCAATTTTATTCTGGTCCAGACTACTATGGCTACTGTAGAGGTCCATACAGAACTCCTCGGTTACCTTGACTATCTTGTCCTTGATACTAATGCCATTGCTTGCCTCGTCCCTCAATGCATGCATCTGATTTTAGCCTATGCTTATTTCCTCTTTACCGCCTTCAAGCTACGACCATTCTTAGAACATGCTCAATTTTCTCCATTTTATACTTCCTTATGTCGGCCCCCTTGCGCACATTGATTAATTTTGATATCTCTACCAATTCTACCCAGCCTTTGGGCTGGAGGCTTTCATACTTTTATCAAATCTTTAATCACGTCAGAGAGTTTACCGGTATCGCTTTACAAGTCTCGAAATTTCCCACACCAACCTCGTGAGCAACAAAAGTTTCAACACACCATTTTTGACTTACTGCATCTAGAGTATCCGCGTCTTGAATAACTGGCTATAGAACGTTTCGCCATAGTGAAGTTACAGTGCGTCTCCGAACGCAGAGAACAGTGGAGCCACCAAAATTTTCTGTGAATCGTTGATCAGCCGTTAAACTGCACTAATCGCCTGGATCCTAGCGCTGTGCCGTATTCCATGACTATGGCTAAGGAACTTTTATCACTGCCACATAGCACAGTGGAGCAGAAAATACACGGTGTATTACAGCAAGGAGGTAACTTTGCTGCCGAGTGCCCTGTGGACTGGAGTGTTGGATTCATTCCCTTCATGAAGCCATTGGGAATAGTCCTAATCTGAGTGCTTTTCGTTTGCCTCAACTCATCAGTCCTCCTGGAAAGCTTTTTTCTACGTTAGTAAAACAGATTCACTCTGACTGAGGAGGCTGCTCTAGTTTCGCGGCTTGAGGTCAATCTATAATTTCACCGTATTCCTTTTTTGGAAATTCCAGCAGATCACGGCCTTTATCTTCCTGATATAGCGCTTTTACTTCACAAGACTACCCTTTTACTCTACGTCCGCCATTGGGTATACTGTTAAAAGCGACTGTCGAAAAATTTGATTACACTAACTGCCGGGATTTCATGACGATGTTGTCAGTTTCTGCCCTGGCCAAGTGGAGCATGACCGAAAAAGTGGTCCTAAAGACTCACTATGAACTACTCAAAATGCTTTACTAATGTAAATCAGGCCTCTTTAGTGAAACGAATTCTCGTACTAAATTCATTGAAATAAATTTTTTATTAGGTGGACTTGCGCCCGCAAAAGGAATAAGAAATCCGGTGGGAGTGAAAACGGCCTTCGTGCACGGTGATTATCGAACTACGACTGCTTGTTGCATTCCGCAGTATTCAATTTAAAGTCGCCGCATTAACTCCAAGATAAAGCCCCAAAGTGTTACTGGAAAAGTCATAAATAATACGGAATCACTTATGCTTGCCTGCAATCAACTGAAACTAAGCTCTGCGCATTTCACACCACCAACAAAGTAATAACTCTGTGTTATGAGACATTAAAAATTATCAGACAAAAAGCACAAGATCACACTGTGCACTAGTTCCAGTGAGAGGTCTGCATTCCGGCGGCTGTTGAAAGCAACGAAAGTTCCGAGATCACTAAGGAATCTGCAGTGAAGAAATTCGAAAGCCAATGAGGTGAGTTTCAAAGCTTACCTAGAAGTCCTTAATGTTATCCAACTATACCAGACAGATCTGCCCATTTTATCTTGCCAGCACTGTATTCATTACTCATTGAAACGTCGGTGGTGAAGAGCAGCAGACACCGAATGGCATCTTGCACCTTGAATGGCATCTTGAATGGCATCTCCAGTTTGACGAATTCGGTCTGTTCAAGATCTCTTTGATCGGCCTCAAATCTCCAACAGCCGCTCTTCATGTCCATTGATATGAAGCATTTAGCGCTACATATAACCAGTACAATGTGTCATCAATGTGGGAGGGAGTAGACAGCTTGCTTTTTTATGCTGTTTAAGCGCCGACAATCGACGCAGAAGTGAAATGTGCTTCAAATCTTCCCACGAACGACTGGCTCCACCCAGATCTGGGTGGAGCCAGTCGTTGCTCTGCAAAAGCTGGCTGACGTTGTCAAGAAGCATTTATTTAATTTTCTGATGGTTGGCATGGCGTTCTCGCGATGATACAGGGCAGGAGCTTTGGCATAAGGGTCGGGAGTATTTGTCTGTTCCAATGAAGTGTTTTTTACCGCCGTTCGGTACAATTTCGATGCTAATGAAAAGAACTTGCTGTCACTTGAATGGTCCGTATCTGATGTGGCATGATTCGAAATAGTCCTGGCCTGATATCCAACATGATTCTGATGGATTTGGTCAGGTTAGACTTTAGTGGGTGCGTCAGGCAGGGTGAAGATGCCTCGAATGTCTGCTAATGGGTCGAGGAAAGCGACAAATGATATGATGTTGATACGCAGATACGCATATAACCTTCAGTGAAGCCCTTTAACAGCCCCTGAGATAGTCCATTCCTGAAATGGGGGATGCCTTTGTGATACCTAGACCTCAATCCAGAGTGAACTGCATGCTTGTTCGATGACACCTTCAGATGTTTTCATGTCTCCAGTACCTGCGCAGGTGATGAAGCTTGACTGAAATGGGACACAATTCTCTGTCGAAGACTTTAGAGCGACATGTCTCGGCCATTTCTTAGTAGGTATGACGTTAGCCGTAGATAGTTTCCGTAATTTTCATTGCATTTCCGCCCTTTATTTCTGAAGATACTCTAAAGCCAACCAGAAGTTCTTCCATAAATATGCCCCAATCGTTCACAGGAAGCCTGATAACTTTCATACGAGGCTCGAGCAGGTCTTAGAAGGGCAATGTACATTTGCCCCAACTTTGTAGAGTTGTGCTAAGCGTTGAATAATGCTACGTGGTAAAAAGGTTTTAGCAATTTTTCTGCAACTTCCTCTGGTCCAATCTGAAAGGTGCGGGTCACAAAACGCTGCACGAAAAGGAGGGGCTGTATTTCTTCGACGGGCTCCATTATTGGCGGCATAGTCGCGCCGACATCGCTCAGCACCTCCACAAAATGACGCTTGGTTAGTAGCGACAAGGCCATAGCAAACAACCGAATTTCACTGAAATAATCGTCTTTTTTTTTACTGACTTGCGGCTTTAAAATAGCTAAACTATGGGGCGGTGGCTATTAATGCAAGCGTGTTCGGTGTTCGTCGAACTATGAATGTCCATTGTATTCCACAATTCTGACTAAATTCCACGCAATAACATCTATAGGAATAATGAAAGAGTTGCTGAAAACGTCTGGAATAATACGAAAGCAGTTGTGCTTACCGATTGATACTAACCTCGGTACATCTCTCGCTGCATGAAAAACAAAGCAGCGTTATGCGGTATTAAGCATGAACAACGAACAAAACATTATTCCGTTCATTTACAGTCACAGTGCTCAGGACGTGCGCTGCCGTCTCTTTAAAACTACCAAATAAAGATTTCAATGTTTCGCAGCAATATGTAAAGATATCTCCGTTTACAAACGTTGACCTTATTTCACAGGTAAGCATACGATGCATATGCCATTGTTAGACAGTATAAAAAAACTGCTCAGATTACAAGCACCAATTCACATGGAGCTCGTATTATTGGCTAAACTTAGTGTTAAAATGTTCCCATAGTCATGGCGTCCCGTCACTGAAGCCAGCCTGGTATGAAAATGGCAGCAATTGGTCTGAAAACGTGACGTGATTGGTAAGGTAAAGTTAACAGCAAGAAACTGTAACTATATTTGGAAAGAAAACGTTCAACACACATTAAAAGTCAATTAATCGGTCAACATCAGTGCATCACAGGTAATGTGATTTTATGCACCTCTTAAAAAAACCACAAAATTTACTTTCACAATATTGTTTTGCTTACACCCTTTAAAAGGATGCGTATGGAATAGACGACAAGGAAGATTCCAATGGACCACGAATATGAAGGAAAAATTCGAAGAGATTCTTGATTGCTTGAAGATTGGAAAAATACGAAGGAAGTTAAAAGAAAAGAACGTTGATACTACTGCTGCAGAAAGATTTGACGTAAGCTGCCTTTTAATCTCTTTTACATGATTGGCATTACCAAATGCTGTATTTCGCTGCCATTATCAATGACTCTCCCTATGTACAATGCAAATAGGTTTGTTTTTTATATCAATCTGTATTTCGTGTTAAGGTGCTGTGCAGCACAAATAACACAAGTCACGATACTCTGTTCAGAAAATTTGACTCTAGCTAAGGCAAACACGCTTTATTCTCAAACAGCGCCGTGAACACCTTTCAAACCTGCCGCTTCTACGTGGTGCTCACGAAGACTCGGAATTATTCGCGTAGCAGTATTAAGGCATATAACATATCCGCACACTTAAGAGCATCATGGATGATGATAACGCGATATTTCTGAGGCTCTTGTAAAACATCCGCCGTCAGTGTTCTGTGTAAATATCATATGTATGCCTTTGGCAGGCGGTCAGCGCAGCTGGGCGCTCGGATTGCTCCCATGATGGGGAAGCATAGAGAAAAGGATAGGGTAAAGAGCGGACACTTCCATAGGGCCCAGCGGCCCAATTGACTGTAGCGCACCAAGCGGCTGATGCTTGACGCACATCCGCTTTCGGTTGAAGGCGCGCAGTTTGAATGCGGAAACGTGCTTCGCCATGGCACGCAGTTTGAATGCTAGCAAGCATTTGCCGTAGTGCCGCGCCCTGTGGGCACAATATTTCTATTCTCTACTGTGTGGTATTAATTTTCTACTTATTTTCAGCAATGAAATATAAAGTTAGGTCACAATTACTGCTGACTGGCCATCAACGCAGCTGCGTCAATGCCTTTGCCAAAGAGCAGTATTGCAGGAAAGATGCCAAGAGCTGTGTGAAATGAACATTTATTTTGCTTCCTACAAAAACAAAACAGATACAATTCTGTCAGTTTGGTGCCGAAAGCAACCAGGAAGACAGAAAAAATGTAGGATACATCAGCCCACGTGTAAATTATAAAAGAGAAAAAAAATTACACAAGGCAAGGAACAATACATATGTTGACCAATGTAGCATTACATGCAGGTATAAAAAGTATGGAAAATGATAGCAAAGAAAATAGACGCTCACTGTGCTCCAAAAATATTCGCGCCTCCCTCACAATACCCTGTATTTTATTTTAAACACACATTTCAAACAAATATTCTTCAACTAGTCTTGGGTATTATGCCACAAACATTGCTTCCAGCTTAAATGTGCACCCTTCATCATAAAATCTTGTGTTTTTGGATGCGACCTTGGTAGCAAAATTCCAGCAGACGGTCACTTCTTTCATCCTCAGCATTACCTTTTTTAGAAAGTTTGAAAGGTTCCTAATCACAAATATTCTGTAAGCCCGAAATAAGCTGGAAAACATTGACTCTTGCTACAAAGTGCCTTGTATGCATTTTACAATGCCAGTATACCTAGCACTCGTTAAATTCATAGCCAGAATGCTCAGCAGTGTTAATATAAGAATGATTCGTCTAATATGCGCGTCTTTATAGCCTGGGTCTTTTTGGTACGGTAAATACAAAGCAATCAAGCTTAGCTTGCAATATTCTCAGATGGTCAATTTGTTGGGCTGTGAAAATATCCGCTGATATTATGATTTCAAGAAACAATTGGGACATTTATTTCATGCCTATTAAACATTTTTCATGATAATAACACTTATATCATATTAGAAATACCTGATGTTCTCATTAAATCTCGTGAAATGGCTAGCCGAAAGTGAAAGCTCAAACCTATCCACTTGTGGAATGCGGGATATTGGTCCGGACCTCTTGCATATATGCTGAAATTGTCTCACCAGGGCACACAGCAAAGACTTCCGAATCCTGGCACCAGCTGGAAAATTTACAGTAGCTGCACAATTCAAGAAACCGGCCGGCGCGGTGAGCATAAACTGCTCGAAATGCAACGTTTAAGCCAGAATAAGGTTCCTCACCTTGTCGTCCTGACAAACTGCAGTAGTTCCGCTTCGAAAGCCAAGGAAGCAGCCGTCAGTCCTCACGAACACGCACGCCGCCCGCGTAGACGGCCCTCCCCTTCCGCAGTCTGCTTTGGTCTGCGCCGGCAGCACCCGCGCGCGCGGCGTGGCGGCGCGACAAATGCTGGTGCGCCATCCATTTAGTTGTGTCGGGGGCTTCTACTAACGTTATCAGTCATGCGTCATTTCCTGGGG
This sequence comes from Amblyomma maculatum, assembly GCA_023969395.1. Lineage (NCBI taxonomy): Eukaryota > Metazoa > Arthropoda > Arachnida > Ixodida > Ixodidae > Amblyomma > Amblyomma maculatum. Next base: position 5,987 of record JAJIZL010117584.1, on the reverse strand, counting down.
CCAGATTTAGCCGAGTGTCCGCTCTTTACCCAATTCCTTTCTCTATGAGGGAAGGATGAGATAAAAACCAGTCTGCCTAGTACTTTCAATTACGATACGGACACCCTATTCCTTGGGCAATTAAGCAGTCTCGCAGGGCTTGGTTAAAAAGCAGATTTTTATCTTCTAGATCGCTCTTGGATATTGCTTCAAGCCATTGAAATCTTTATTGGCTCTTTTTTCGACAGCCACCGGCATGTGGCCTTATCACTGGGATTGTGGCATGCGAATAAATTTTGTATTCCTTAATTGTTCATGCTCGTTGTCAGGAAGCGCCGATTTATCAGTTTCTTTTGTCACGTAAGATGCGTCGAGATGTGTGTCGAAGATTCGTATAACTCGGGTAGGTTTCTAAGTGTTCTAGGTTGTGCTAGTCACCGTTTGCGGCTTTGTCTAGATGCTTTATCGCCTTCTTTAATTTGAGCGTTCTTCGGTGTGACGGCATTCTTAGCTCCACAGCCAACAAGCACGACTGTTGTTATCGCCACCACCGATTCGCTCAGTTCTGTTGTGGGTTAAAGTCAGTCTATTAAAGAGTTTCAGCCAAGTCAGCGCCAGTTGTCTTCATTTGTGGCTACCGGGCTTGTCACCACTACATGGCATCTGGTGGAGGTGCTGCCATTCGTGTCCTGGTTTAACCCATCCAGCCAAGACCACAGCCTTCTTCGTGAAACCCTGGGGGACCAGTCAACAGGCCGCCGAACAGTCCGCCGACTTCAGGAGCTCTAACCCGAACACGGCCTTCTGCCGGACCGAATTTGACCCAGGAAGGCGTCAACTTTAGCAACGGCCCAGACAACAGCACCGGTTGCCTTGGTGCAGCCCCGGGAACCCCCTCGCATCTTCCGAGGACTGCCAACTGAAGATGCGGAAGAGTGAATGGAACTTTTCGACCGTGTGACATAATTAAATGGCTGCAACAATGTTGCGAAACTCAGGCAAGTCTACTTTGCTCTTCAAACTCCTGCTCGAGTTTGGTTTGAAAATAACGAGGTTTCTTATAAAGACGGTTGCGAAGTTCTGCCGGAAGCAGCAAATATCGAAAAGACCTTGGAAGCAAGCACGCGACTCTACAACAAGCCAATTGAAATGGTGTCTGCAAGCCACTATAACACAACACCTGCAAGCGGAGATAACCTCTGTGAGATTATGCGTCAAGTCTTTCGTGAAGAACTGCGCCTGCTCCTGCTATCGTAAGCGCAGCCGCAGATACGTTGCTCATGTGCGTGATTCGTGAGTAATTTCTGGAAGCATTGGGCGTTCCTAAGACGATGGCTCCGACACCTTCGACGCAAGAACCATCAGCTATGAAATACGCTGCTGCTGCACGCCGTCCTGTACCCAGACGATACCCACCAAACCCCCTTCGACACGAACAACATCCTCCTGAACGGCACTTCTTGGCCCCCGCCCGCCAAGCCTACAAAAGACCTTCCAGCCCCACGAACTTCTACACCTGCAGGATGTCCAACAACAGCCCGCTGTGCTTCCAGTGTGGTGAGGCAGGCCACGTTTTACGCCACTACCCATACAGGCGTATCGGCTTGCGCGGCTTCGTCATCGCCGCCTCACTACCTTGTCCTGATGAACGACCGCAGGAAATATACGCATACTTTCACAGGGAAGAGTCACCATACCGTCAGTACCGCTTCCCATCGCCGTACAGCGCCCGATTTGCGTCGCCGGGCCGCAGTTACGTTTGAGGAAGGTCCCCTAGCTCCAGTAAAGGAAACTAAAGTTAGCAACCTTTGGAGGTGAAGTTATTTAACGACGAACGCACGAAAATCTTCCACCGCCGACGCCGAGACGACGACACCGCTTTTGCAACGACACGTTCTGTATAGCCTACCTCGGCAATCACGCGTCCAAGCTCTAAAGGAAAACCGTCACTGCGTACGACGACACAATCGACAACATCGATGACAATACGACTACGGTGTAAGCCGACACCCCGCCTAGCGAAGTATCAACGGTCGGCATCGGTCGTGACCACAATAAATGACGGAGCCGAGATCGGACACCAAGGCCCACGTGCAATCCGAGGACGCGAACAAGCGACCTTGATGCTACTGTCGTCGATCGCACAGTCACTGCCCTAGTAGACATCTGAGCTGATTATTGAGTCATCAGTGGACCGTTCGCCTCCGATCTCAGCAAAGTAATGACCACTTGGGCTGGCCCATTGATTCGTACCGTTGGTGGTAACCTCGTTACTTCATGCATCGAAAGAGTAACCGTAAAAGGACGTACTTACCACGCAATGTTTGTGGTTCTATAGCACTGTTCTCATGAGCAAATTTAGGATATAGACTTTGGAATAGAACATAGGGCGTGCATCGATCTCCGATATAAGTTCATCAAGCTGTCGGCAGACAAAGCCATACCTGCTACGACGGCTTCGACACAACACTTCCATATAAACGTTTCGACTGAGAACTGACCGTTTCGCCCTCATCAAGCGTCGTAGTGAGCGCGGGTAGCGCAGACATTGAAATCGCTGAAGGCGTCATCGAAAGAAACACCCAGTTGCTCTTGGAACGAGGTCACACCAACTTCCAAAGAAGACAAGCTTAGGTTCTGGTAGCGAACTCCACAGAAGAATGCCGACAAGTGAACAAGGGCACGGCAATCTTTTTTTTTTCGACGAATTGGCGAGCATACCAGATGTATTTGCCCTCCCCGACCAACCTCTGGAAGGCTCACCCGATAAAGTTCGTCAGCCTATAGTTTGACATCAACCCATCATTACCATAAGGCAAAAAAAACAGATTCGAAGTCTTCGGAGTTACAGTGAGTGCTTCTCGTCATCATCGAAGGTGTGACAAATACCACTTCCCAAGCACCGCATTATAATGGACAAACCTGCGCGACCAGTACACCAACGCCCCTACCGCGTATCGCCGTGAGAGCGCCAAGTCATTCGCGAGTAAGTCAATGCAATGCTTCGTGACGACGTTATCCATCTATAAAAGAGTCCCTGGGCAGAACTAGTAGTTCTGGCGAAGACGAAAGACGAGACACTTCGTTTTTGCGTCGATTACCGCCACCTAAACAGCATAACCAAGAAGGATGTTTACCCTTTTCCTCGCATCGACGACACACTCGACCGACTTTGGAATGAAGGTACTTCTAATCGAGAGACCTGAAGAGCAGCTACTAGCAAATTGAGGTCGACGAACTAGATCGCGAGATGACCACATTCATCACACCGGTCTTTTCAAGTTCAAGGTTATGCCATTTGGCCTCTGATCTACACCAGCGACGTTTCAACAAATAGTGGATGTTGAGCTTGCGGGTTTGAAGTGACAGATTTGTCTGATATAATTGAACAATGTCTTTGTCTTCTCCTCAAGCTTTGAATACCCCCTGAAATGCTTCAGAGTGCTAGAAGCTATCTAGTCACCAGGGATAACCTTAAAAGCAGAGAAATGCCACTTCGCCTAAGAGGCACTGCGGTTTCTATGTGACTTACTTGGTAAGTATAATGTTCGCCTAGACCCAGGGAAAACAGCTGCGCTTGAACAATTTTCACCGCCTGCCGACAAGAAAACGGTGCGCTCACTATCCACAATTTTTCGCGCATCGCTGAACCGTTGACACAGCTTACAAACACTGACGTAGCTTTTTAATTAGAAGCGCGGTAACAAAAACCTTCGCCGACCTTCAGCGTCGTATACAGTCCCTTCCTGCCCTAGACCATTTTGATGAAAACGCCTAGACCAAAATTAACACCGACGCAAGCAGTTTGAGTCTAGGCGCAGTTTTCGTTCAGCAGAGTATCGGACAGGGAAAGCTATTGCCTACGCTAACCATTCCCTGCCGAAAGCTGAAGCTAGTTTTTTATTGACGGAGAAAGAACGTCTTGCCATTATTTGCACCGCATCACAATTTCGCCCTTATTTGTACGGACCACCATTTAGGGTTGTGATCAATCACACTGCTCTGTACTGGCTCGCCAACTTAAAAGATCCCTCCTGCCGCCTTGCGCAATGAAGCCTGCATCTTCAAGAATTCGACATCATCATCGTCTACAAGTCCGGCCGCAAGCAATCCGATGCAGACTAGTTGTCACGAGCACGCGTCGATGTGCTGTTGAAAGAAAATGACGAAGACGCCTTGTTGGGACAGGTAAGTGCCAGCAGCTTCGCACAGCAGCAGCGCTCAGACCCAGAGTTTAAAGGCCTTGCATAGGACCTCCAAGAAAAGATCGCTTCTTCTCCTTCTGTGCTCCGGCGTCATTTATCGTCATTCATCTTGAACAATGATGTCGCCGTGAAGAACTTCGCAGCCAACAAAACCGCTCAGCTTCTTGTACCCAAAACCCTTAGTTAACGCGATTATAGAGGCCCTGCACGATTAACCGACAACAGGGCATCTCGGGTTTGCGCACACGTTGCACAGGATAGATGAGAAATATTACCGGCCATGGTTGCCTGCCTACAATGCTCATGTAGGCAGGCAACCACTGACGCCCGACAATACAACTTGCGACGACGCTACGCAGGGTACACGCCGGGTGATCAAGTGTGGGTTTGGACGCCGATACACCGCCGCGGACTGAGGGCTTCTGATCTTTGAGGTTTAGTAAACCCAAATGCCCCTTAGAACTTTTTTCACAGAACTGCAAGGATATCTTAAATGCTGACATCATGGGTAACGGAGGTGGCGTGACATTATGGACAGTATCTTGAGTCGTACCTGCACTAACGAACCAGCTAACAATATCCAGCTCTGGCTCCCGCAGCTCGCCGTGGACGTCCAGGACTCAGATGTCTTGGGAAGTTTGGTGAATAACAGCATTGAGATCTTCAGTATGGGACCATCACATAGCTGCTCATTGGTTCCTCTGAGTGCGACACCTGTGAAGCCTATAAAGGGCGCCTCTAGCTCCCCTCTAGAACGAGTTATTATCGAAAAGTTAGGTGCTACTAAGGAAATATTTCCATCACAAAAAATCAGTCTAATTGAGTAAATTCTAAATGAAACTGCAGCCCCATTCTCTATGTTTAGCACTGCTTACCTACCCCTGTATATTGAAAAATAACCCTCGGAACTGTTCACAATAGTGCTTAAATCGATGTCCTATGTCATTTTCACACAACTGTGATATTGTTATGAAACATTGTCTCGAGTACCAAATATAGGGCCATACTATGCCTCTCTAAATAAAATACTTGGGTTTTGTTCACAGGAATCAAGATTTTTTTATTTACGCTGTTTTACTGTCACTTCGCACAACTAACCTAGGTGCAAATGTCTAGGCCCTAATTATTACTTGCTTCAAAACACACCTATCATTCTTTATATCTGCTTTTGCTCTTGTTTGACTTGGTAACACGTTATTAGAAATCAACAAGAAGTATTAGCTGGAAAGCCGTCTGTGTGACAGCAATATGTAAATGTTGAAAATGAAATACCATTGTAAAATCAAACAGTTTTTTTAATCAGGGATTCTTCTATTTTTTCAGCGAAACGGAGAGCAACATACTCTTGCGAAGAAATTTCTTGACCATCTTGGCCTGCGTGCTTCGTACATGGTAACACATTATTTAGATATGGCGTGCTTCTCATCATGACCACTAGTATGAAAGGGCATGCCTGTAGACAAGCATTACTTAAAACGTGAATTTGATAATTCTTTCATGGCGGATATGACCCTTCATCCATGGCCATGGCATTCAACTGCCTTTAAGACATACAGGGCACTGTTTATTTACCTGACAGCCATCGTTTTCGGTGACAAATTGTGACTATGCTCCACGTCCCTATTCTATTCCTCTCTTTATTCCTATTCTCAATTTTCCCCAATGTAGGGTATTCGCCCGCAGGCCTTTCTGGTTTTTATCCCCGCTACCTACCTACCTACCTACCTACCTACCTACCTACCTACCTACCTACCTACCTACCTACCTACCTACCTACCTGCCTGCCTGCCTGCCTGCCTGCCT
>JAJIZL010117484.1:0-11523 GCA_023969395.1 Amblyomma maculatum | reverse complement strand
GGTGACGGAGTTTGGATTCTGCAAGACAAGGAAACTTCGTGCCTCAGAAAGCCATTCAGAGAGGAAAACGTCCCGGCGAGATGTGGCGGCACCGTCTCCCGAAGGTTCAATGCGCAGGAGAAAGGCGAAGCGGAGGCATGCGCCGCTGCTTGGCACCTTGGGCCCAGAACGGATGCGCTCTTCCTTTCACCCGAGGAGCCAGGGCGTGTCAAAGCGGCCAGGCCAACGTTCCCCAGATGCTTCCCGCCGAAGCCCGTTCGTCCCATTACTTGCTCTCTTCTTTCCATTAGATCCGACTTGTCTTGCCTTTGAGCCGACGCACGTGCGTCAGGCTTTCGTCTCGCGGTCGGCGAGCCATGTGGTGTTTGCTTTGGGCCAGAAGTGCCTTCAGAGCGCCGATCGTTTTGCTCGACGGCACCCGCCGAGTAGCCGCGCTAGTGTCCCGAAAGGCGTGGTTTCTTTCGACAGCGCCCGCGATCATTAGGAACGGCCTACTCTTCTTGCTTTTTCTCCCTTCCTTTTCTTCTCTGCTTCTTATCCAGGACGTCATCAGAGCAGAGGTGATTCCGTTGGCCGCCTTGCGTGCTTCGCTGGTTGCTCGCTTGCTCGTTCTCGCTTTTACCGCACCTCGCCTTGCTCCTACCAGCTGGTTTTCTTGTCGCTTGTGGGATTCGTTCGTTATTTCGCATGGTCTCGTCCCGGCTTCTGCTTTTGCACTTCAGGGCCTCTCTTGAAGGACTTTTTCTATCACCTCCTAATCGCTATCGGCTCTGTTCGGGGATTTCCTTTTCAGTACTTCTATTTCTTCCCTACTTCCTTGTTCACAATCTACTAAACCTCCCCCCTTTGCCGTAATTCTCGTCCTCATTTTCTTACATCTTCGCTTTATATATCCTCCTTCAATATTGTGTTACAGCTGCGACTTTCGGGTAACTTGGCGCGCTAATGGAATGCACTTGAATTTTGTTGTCGGGTTCTCGGCACTGATTTTGAAACTAGGCACACTTTTATTCACGTTGGGCTCGCATGCGTAGCTGTCACAATTATATTTTGTTACGACACAGCAGTAGGTGCAGCGAGTGCAGGTTGCGAGCGCATCAAAAAGAACAAAGAGGAAAGCTTCAGTTGATGTGGCATGAGAATAGAGGGTTGGTTTTGGAGCATATATACCATCGCCCCTGAAAAAAAAATTATGCGGGAACACTTAATTATTATTATATGTTACAATACGACAGTATACCACCTACATGCAGCTGTTGCTATGTGGAAGCTTCTGACAGATAAAGAAATGTTGTTTTGCCGCTCGTCAACTACCCATCTTCAGGCACGTTTTCTCCAAACGAAGGCGTCTCTTCAGACCTAGCCAAACGCCATGCTGTCGCTGCCTTTCCCAACCCTACTTCTGTCAAAGACCTGAGTAGCTTCCTTGGTCTGTGCTCCTACTTCCGCGGGTTTATTCAAAGTTTTGTTTCTATTGCCGCTCTAACAAAACTTCTTTCCAGCAGTTACGAATTTTCGCAGTGGTCACCCACACACGAAAATGCGCTTTATACCTTGCGCCGCATTCTCATTGCAACGCCCATCTCGCATCATTTTTACCTGGCAGACCCTATCGAGGTCCACACCGACGTTAGTGGTGTTTGTCTCGGCGCTGTACTCGCCGAGCGCAAACCTGGCTTTAATGAATATGTTGCCGCTGATGCATGCCACACACTCACGAAGGTGGAGTCCAATTACTCATCATCATTATCATCATCAGCCGGACTATACGCAATGCAGGGCGAAGGCCTCTCTCATTTTGCTCCAATTAGCCGGGTCCTGTGCTAGCTGCATCCACTTGACTCTTGCGAACGTCTTTAACTCATCCACCCACCTAACTTTCTGCCAACCTCTGCAACGCTTTTCTTCCCTTGTAATTCGATTGCTTACCATAAGCGACCGTCGTTAGTCCTTTCTTCGCACTGCATGCTCTGCCCATGTCCATTTCTTCTTGATTTCCACTAGAATGCCATTAACTCTGGTTATTTCTGTGATCCACTCTGAACGCTTCCTATCTTTTAACGTTACACCTTACATTTTCCGTTCCATGGCCATCTGCTTTGTCCACAACTTAAGTAGAATCCTTTTCGTTAACCTCCATGTTTCAGCCCCATAGGTCAGTACCGGTCGGATGCAACTGTTATACCCATTCCTCTTGAGTGATACCGGTAAGCTGTTAGTCATAATATATGAGTACCTTAAAATGCGCTCCATCCCAATCTTATTGTCCTAGTTATTTCCCTTTCGTGGTCCGGATCTGCGGTCACTACCTGCCCTAAGTATACATTTTGTTGCGAAGTTTATTGCCTCAGGGCATAAACATGCTATGAAGGATGAAGGGTGTGGTCAAATTAATGAATAAAGGTTGGCTGATGCAATGAAGTTGAGGAGTGTACGATGATGTCCCTGCGTCCAAGCTGCATATGACTGCTGTTTCCTTCCCAGGCTGTTCAATATTACCTTAGTCTTCTTCATATTAATTTTTAGACCTACCTTTCTACTTCTCCTCTCTAGATCATTGATAATTAGTTGTAATTGGTCCCTTGAGTTACTTAAGGAAGTATCATCAGCGAATCGGACATTACTAAGATATTCTCCATCAACCCTGATGCTTAATAGCTCCCATTCCATGTCCTCGAATGCATCCCCCTAAGCAAGCTGCAAATAGCACATGCGAGATCGTGTCTCCTTGCCCTAACACCTTTCTTAATAGGAATGCTTCTTTATGCAGAACTATGGTTGCTATGCAGCCACTATATATATTTTCCTGTACTTTCACATATGACACACCTACACCCTGATTTCGCAATGCCTGAATAACTGCTGAAGCTTTGACCGAGGGAATGCTTTCTCGTAGTCAATGAATGTTTTATTTCGAACACTTTTATATAACCTGGTTGATAGCGTGGATGTGATCGATGGTAAAATACCCTTTCCGAAATCCTGCTTGATCTTTTGGTTGATTAAAGTCTAAGATTGTCCTGATCCTATAAGCGATTACGATAGTAAATACCTTGTACATAATGGATAGTAAGCTGATTGGTCTGTAATTTTTCAAGTCCTTAGCGTCCCCTTTCTTATGATTTAATAGAACGTTAGCGTTCCCCCGGATTCCGGTACTTTCTATGTTATCAACTATTGCGTGTATGAGGTGGCCAGTTTTTATAGCACGACATCCAAAAAATCTGTAGTTACCTCATCCTCCCCAGCATGTTTTCCCGCTTTTCATACCTTCTAAAGCTTTCTTAACCTCGTCCTTCGTTACTGGTGGAACGTCTGATTGCTCTTCACTACAGATGATTTGACTTTTTTTCTGACAACTCTGGCTACTGTAGAGGTCTGTATAGAACTACTCGGCTACCTTGATTATCTTGTTCATGTTAGTAATGACAGTGCCCGCCTTGTACCTCAGTGCATGCAATTGACGTTTGCCAATCCCTAATTTCCTCTTTGCCGCTTTCAAGGTACGGCCGTTCTTTAGAGCATGCTCAATTTTTTTCATATTATACTTCCTTATGTCGCTCAACTTGGTCTTGTTGATTAGCTTTGATATCTCGGCCAGTTCTATCTTGTCTGTTGGTTTGAAGACTTTCATATTTCGCTGTTTCTTAATAACATCTCTCGTCTCCTTAGACAGTTTACCGATATCATCTTTAGCAATTCTACCGCGAACTTCCGCCTCGCACTGAGTAATGATATATCTGAAATTATTGTTCATTGCTTCTAGGCTAATTTCGGTTTCTTGCAATGATAACCCAAATCCGTCTGTTTTTACCCCTGCCACTAATTTGTTGATGGATTTCTTGCTCACTAATCTGTTCAATTCCCTATTGAAATACAGATTAATTCGGGACCTTACCATCCTATGGTCACGGCATCGAACCTTTCCGCTTACCTCTACATTCTGCACAATTCAATAAATCCTTCAACAAAACCTTCAATAAAACCTTCAGCAAACTTTACATTTTTTCTAGGCTAATCTCGTAATCCTCGGTTAGAGCTGAATATCTATTCTGTGCCGAGATCCTGAACTGCTCTGCCCTCCCCCTCATTCTAATTCATTGATGGACTTCTTTTTTATTAATCTGTTTTGTTCCCTCTTCAGATTTAGACTAATTGGAGACTACCATTCCGTGATCACAGCATCGCACTTTCCCAATTACCTCTATATCCTGCATATTGGCGGGGTTAGAACACAATATGAAGTCAATTTCATTCTTAGTACCCCGGTTAGGGCTTTTTTATGTCCACTTCCGACTCTTCCGTTTTGCTGTAGAAGGTATTCATGATGCGTAAGTTATTGCGTTCAGCAAACTCAATAACTCCCCCCTGCTAGTCCACTGACTGGTCTCTAGCTTGCTTCGAACCATGGTCGTCTTGCATGCGAAGCGGATGTTTTACCTATACGCCACCGCTGCACCAATTACTCAGTAACAGGAAGAGGGAGTTTCGCTCTTATTTGGGCTCTTCGTCCTTTTGACGTCGTGAAGAACCACTACGGGCTTTGCTGGCTACCCTACCTGCCGGTAGCTTCGCAAGATGGGCTCTTCGTACGCAGGAATATGACGTCCGCGTTATCTATCGCATCCGACGCAAGTACCAGGATGCCGATACCCCTTCTCGCTGTCCCCCTCCGGTTGAGTTCGTCAACCTCTCAACCTTTGAAGACTCCCACCACCGCTTCACATCAGAGACATGCCTTCAGCGAAGCGCACGGAATCCTGGATTGCGTCCCTGCTCGATTTGCTCTCCGACACTACGGCGGCTTCTCCATCACGGGATCTCCGCCATCAGGCATCTCACTGTGCAATTCGTGACAATCTCCTTTATCGTCGCAACTACAGCGCCGGTGACGGCAAGTGGTTATTAGTTATTCCTCGCCACATATACGCTCGCAAGCCGGTGATTATTTCCACGCTGACCCACAAAGCGGTGACGCAGGAGTCTTCAAGACATACAGCCGGATCCTACTGGCGTGGAATGTACAACTTCGTCCTCAAGTAGATCCGCCCGTCTCTGGCCTGTCAACGCCGCAAGCCCCTGCTCATCTTTCTACTGGAGAGTTGCAGCCGCTACCTTGCCCCACCGCGCCCTTTCGACTTCGCAGGCATTTTATTTACACGGACCTCTTCCGCACACTGCCGTCGGTAACCGTTGGACCATCGTCGCAGTTGATTACTTGCCGAGTTATGCAGAAACCACCACCCATCCATCCGCCTCAGCGTCCGATGTAGCTCCTTCATTTTGCAGGGATCCGTTCTTCGCCACGGCGCAGCTCTCGAACTACTCAGTGACAGAGGGCACGTTTTCTTATCGGACGTAGTCAGAGGTCTAGTCAGCGCATTACATCATACATCCAACCTGCACCGCCTATAAACCGCAGACTAACGGCCTCACAGTTCGATTTAACAGTACCCTTGGCGATATGCTTTCTATCTACGTCTCATCCGAACGCTGAAATTGGGATCTCGTCCTTCCGTATGTCACGTACGCCCACAATACTGAAACGCAGTTGACTACCGGCTCCTCTCCGTTCTATTTTCTTTACGCCCGTCACCCTTTCGCTCCACTCGATACCATTCTACCTCACAAACCTGATGCAGAAGTATATTCCAGTTTCGCAAGCTGCCCGACACGTAGAACACTGCCCGCTCCCTCACCACTGACACCCAGTACCACCAGAAATCCCGCCACGACAGCCATAAAACAACCGCGTACTTTTTTCGTGGAGTCTCGTGTGGCTCTAGATTCCATCCAGTACTCCGAATCTCTCCTCGCAACGTTTTGCCAAGTTTCATGGTCCCTACTGAGTCGTGGAGTGCGCCTCGCCTGTTAATTACATGGTGGAACCTCTGACACCGTCTCCTGATATCTTCGCAAGCGAGGACGCGATACTTGTCTTACCACACACCGCTGTTGTCACTGCGTTTTTTGTTTCAGTGCCTTTGAATAAGCCCCTATCGTACACCATATCTATATATTGGGTAACGCTTTGAGCATGTGCTATAAGAATCCCGATCTGTGGTGGACATTCAGCTACTTGCATGTTAATGAGCACTATAAGTTGTGAGAGAGGAAGGTTTTCTACACGGTGAGTTTTAATTTGCGATAGCATTAGACTCCGCATTCCGAGAAAAACAATGAAGGCGTGCTGCGTCTGTCCTGAAAAAAAAAAATGGCAAGGGTTACCTCTGTTAAACAAATTAAAGTAGGAAACCGCAGGTATTTCTGTACTCGCACCGTATTGCACATAAAATGAAAAAGTTGGCGATAAATGCATGGCGCTTGGTTTGGTTTCGGTTCATGGGGTTTATCACCCCAAAGCAACTCAGGCTATGAGAGACGCCGTAGTGGAGGGATCCGGAACTTTCGACCACCTGGAGTTCTTTAACGTGCACTTACATCGCACAGCACATGGGTGCCTTGTTTTGCGCCCCCATCGAAAAGCGGTAAACGAGGCCGAGACTACAAGGCACTTGTATTTTCTGCGCCCTGCAAGCTGTAGCGCCTTTACCCAAAATTAAATGAAGTGAGAAGAAAGAAAGAATGCGAAAAAAACCATGAACACAGATCTGTTGAGTACAAAGTAGGGTTTGTTTTCAGATACAATTCCCTTGTGGAATTGTATATTGGTCAATCTGGACGTTATTGGATCCAGATGGAAACAGAACGAAATGAGTAGTTCACTGTAAATATTTTGAAAGGACTGTAAAATGTCCACCATTTCTAAAGAGACCAAGACATGCTCTTGCGTGAATCGTTAAAGGTTTATGGCATCCGAAAGACAGGATCAGACTGCGTCAGCATCCCTTTGTTTAAGTTCTAATCTAACGAGCATAAAGTTTTAGATAGATTTATTTGAAGAGGGTCTTTCGTAGTTGTTTGTTTATCTACACGAGGGCCTGCGGTCTCTGTTCATGAAAAAAAAATACTGTATAACTGTGTTTTATCATTTGAGAGTATCGCTTGTCCCTTTTTTGTCTTTTCTGTTGCCCTACAAGTTTCCCCAAATACATAATGAACCAACTTGCCCAGCAGAAAGTTCTACTGTCCCGGGTTCGATGTCCATCTCAACCTCCGTAAAGCTGCCGCCAAATCGGCTATGCCATATGGCCTCGTGACATCACGAAATCCGTCAGCCGATCTGTGCCCGGACATACGTCACCTGCCAACTGCTACCTGCCAGAGGTATGCTCGCGATTTTCACTGTCTATGCCCCAACAACTACTGCATAACCAAAGTCGGTTTTTGATATAATGCTGTCAGCTCAAAGTCTCTGATTGGCCGAGATAGCTCGCTTGATATAATGACGTCACGCAACCACCCACCAATATGTGCCCCCACAGGTCAGGTGACCTTGTGACGTCATCTGTCCCTGCACGAAACAAACAATTTACGACCAAGTTGACAGGCGGCAGCCGGTAGTTAACATGGCCCAGCGCTCATTGGTTGACGTATGTGACCACACAAGACACGTGACATGGACGAGACGGCAGGTGCTCTGGTAGGGGGTTCTGCAGGAATGTGACGTCATTCAGTGGGTCACAGCTTCAGCTTAACATCATTATAAATTCACATATGAAGAAAGAGTGGCACAGTCACTGAAAAAGCACGCTAAATTGGCCGTCATGTTTTATAATGCATAATGCAGCATAAGCATAATACTGTTAACAGTTGCGGTTTCTTCCTCCCTAATTGTACAATTTAGAATTGTTACTCCCGTTGATGCTGGTCTGCTTAGCTTAGTTCTCTTTGTCGGCGAAGGGATTCGCAACTGGCGATCCAATTCGAGTTGTATAGTTTGACACCATTGTACGTGTCAGTAGGAGGCACGTATATAGTGAACCAATGCAATGCATAAATTGGCGTATGTGATTCCGGTGAGTTTTTACTTCCGGAGCTTCACTATTGTTCAAGCATATAGGATACCTTCGCTTTTCCGTCACTTTTTAAACTATCTCTGGGCATTTTGTATGTATCTGGATGCCAAACAGCCGCAGAAGATGAGAAAAAAATAAATGCTTTGTGTTTGCGATCGTATAATAACTATCTAGGTATCTTACGTGACTTCTACGGCTTTAATTGATGTGCTTGAGGTTTTAAGGCAGGAAACGAAATAGACCATTGTAGAAATGTAGTATATGTGCCACTAATTGAAACTGGATGTCATTCAGAACGAAAGTATCGAAACCTATCGGGGAATCATAGACCATTACAGGCTGGGTGGAATGGAATTCCTGGCGGTGGCCCGCACGTACGGTAAAAAAGAGGGAGACCCGTGGAGGAAATGGCAGGCGTGAGGTTTTCCTAACCCGCTTCTCTTTAATAAGTTGCACCCGAAAGCTTTAAACCCGCAGTGTCGTTTTCTATATGGGGCACAGGGTGTGGACTTGCGAATGACTTGCGACGGCGCAAAGGCGATAGAAATTATGGAGGCCTCATGCGCAGCGCCAACAGCAAAGTGAAACTGGTTTCATAAGTGAAAACTGGTTTCATAAGTGAAACCTGTCTGTTGCCGTGACCATCGGGATCTCAGCCGACTGATATAGAATCTGGGGAGGAATATTCCTTCCACAGTGCGGTTTTAACTGATGGCAATGTATTTTCTATTTCTCTCTCTCTCTCTTTTCTTCCTCTGTCCCGGCCTACTAAGGTATGCCGTAAACAAAAGCAAATATCATAATACAATACTGGCTTGTATACAGCAGAAAATTGACAACCATCGGCGCGTTGTTTTTTCTTCCGCTTTTCACTTATTATTCTTTCTCCCTAAAATTAGCATAGTGGTAACTTTATAGAGCTTCAGTTATCAATCGCCCTCGTGCATTTTATTGATACTTTCTTTCCAATTGCGACTTTCTTCTTATTCTCTATTCCGGTAGAATTATCAGTTTCTCATATTGTCCGCGATGTGGTGCCTTCTAGCGGGCAATATTTCACATGTGTTACTGATCCTTGTTTCAAAGTATACTTTTTCTACAGATATTGCGATGCAATTACTTTTGCCTTCTCATAAATGACGGTTTTTTGTCGTCAAACGTTTCTGCATTATTATGTGACTATTTTTTATGTCTATGTGCCCTGTCTGCGAAAATTATCCCACGGGACTGAGGCTATGTTCAAATGAATAAATAACAAATAAAGCAGGTATTTAGCAAGCGCAGGAACTTCATGCTGCCGACGTCAAGCAAGCTTTCATTAAACCTTATTTCGACCGTGCTTCCTGGAACCAGTTTGTGTGTGTTTAGGATCCAGGAAACATATCTAAGGGTGTGCGCGAACCCAACAATACGTTTGACGGATAAAGCAACGCGCATCAAAATTCTGGCACGTGTCTTTTCATTTCAAGGCTCTAGAGAGAGAATAAAATTAAAAGCCTTTCAGTTTTCGTGTTTTATACGCTCTGATCTTTCAATTTCATCTCGCCCCAGCCTTCCTGTCCATTATTTTACTATTTAGCGTTCTCGGCAAAAATACAGCAGAGCGGCATGATTTCAGCACAGGGGCAGCGACGTGCAGCAAGAATGCCGCTCAGAAAGCAGCTTCACAAAAGATTTTCTTGTTTCCGTCGTCGCGTGTGTGAGGAATAAAAGCAGTGGAAAGCAAAAAATCAGGAGTGAAAACCAGAACTGAAAGAACGAAGCCCTCGCTTAGAGATTATTGATGTCCCACTGTAGCAACTGCGCACATTGCTCTGCGCAGACCGCAGAGAACGGCTGTGATTGTTTCCCGCCGCAGCACAAATGTGAGCATGGTTTTGCGTTTAAAGACATTTTTTTTACTTTGCGTGGAACTTACCGTTAGGGTGAATTTAATCGTGGGCCGCGGTCCCAGTTTTTCACGCCAGTACATGTAAGTCGCTCTACACAGTTCAGCTCATCGGTGTCAAACGATTATCGTTACACTCGAGTTACCGATGTCCCGTTTCTTCAGCACCTGCAATCTCGAGGCTTGTCGGGAACATCAACGACAAGTCATGGAGTTCCGAACCTAAAAATAGAAAAAAAAAAATAAAATAAAAAGGAGAGAACTGATGGAAGCCGACCGAGCTTTCCTTCATTTTTTTTTTTTTTTTGCAGCTTTGTCTTCTCCTTAATCACGTACTAACGTACAACAAACACATCTGTTTTCGTGCTGGACAACGCAACTTACAACTGCCACACCTTTTTTTTTTTTCTTTTTCTGTCGGCGTCTTGAGCACTGCACTGAAATCACTTACTTATATTCAGCCTTAGCTTTCATACTAACGGCGCAATCACAGAGTGCTGCAGTGACATGGTCTCCTTTTCAAGCTACACATTCTAGCGTCGTCCGCGCCGCTCTCGCACAGCCCCGTTCAGCTTCCAACTCTCGCTCCCCTTAGAGTTCGAGAGACGAACGAACCAAAACACATGCTACATTTACGAAACATTGTTTATGGGAATTCAACTTCACTTTTTTTTTTTACCCACTTTCTCAAACTGAGAGTAAAGTCACAACCGCTTATTTGGGAGGCTGTTAGTGTGGATTTCTCACCGAGGCTTTATTTTGATAGCCTTCAAAGGTGCCTTCTGCTATCTGAGCAGATAACTCGACTCCAGGATGGTTATTTAGATCCGCTGCCTGTTACCAATTAGGTAACGTCTAGTTCGCTGTGGGAGTACCGGCCTGGGGTACAGAACTCCGCATGATACGCTGATATGCCGTCCTGTGCATTGAGAATAACCATAGATGAAGAGGTTTTTAGTTCACTGATGTAGCACAGGTGATACGCGAGGTTGCTTTCGATCTATTAGTCCTCCAAGATCCCTAGCTTTCGCAGGCTACCTACATATATTTCACTTATTCAGGAGCTGCAAATCGGTAGAACTATGCTGCTATACTGTAAAAGGGCGCCATAATAGAGGCGTTCAGAGTATTTCGACCACCGGGGGTCCTTCAACGTGCACTGATGGCGCACAGTAGAAAGGTGCCTTACGCCTCTTCCTCATCGGGATCGAACCCGTGTTCTCGGCATCAGCAGTAGAGCGCCCTAACCGCTTAGCCCAAAACGCTGTCTAGCAGTATATGTGTAAAGAGAATACGAGAGCAATGCTTTTAAAGCGCCTACTTTTCTGAGTGAATTTAATTTCAACGCGACCAAGTTTTTTCACTTTCGGGAATTATTGCCCAAATGCGTCACACAGCTCAAGGCTTACCAGCAGCTGACATTAAACCAATTCGTGATTGCGGCTAGTTACGCCTTTAGCTGCATAAGCACCTTCTCCTTCCGCGAAAACTTTACGCTTGTTCAAACGAATCTAAAGGTACCGTCTTTGCCAAAAGTAACCAGGCGGCGAATTTCTCTTCTAGGTCGGGCAGCAGAGAATTCGTACCACTTCTGAAGCTGTAAATACGTGCAAAGTAAAGATGAGTTCCTGCCCTCACTTATTAACAAGTTGTGATCCTCTGGGAAGCCATGTTGGCTTTAGAATTCAAGCGAGAAGCAAAACATGCAGCCTGGTT
>JAJIZL010117461.1:0-13670 GCA_023969395.1 Amblyomma maculatum | reverse complement strand
TTTGCTTCAGAAGAAGAAAAGCTTCTTCGGAAGCAAAAGTGTATTTAAACCCCTGCCAGTGATAATCGCTATGCCCAGACGAAGACAAGTCCACTTGTCGAAACGTTGGCTCATCTGCGACCTGAGGCGTACCCTATTTACCCTTGTTCGGTTCTTCCTTTTTATACCGTGCAAACCATCTTCTTCCTTTCGTTCTACATGTATAACGGTTGGTTATATTGCGATCAATTTGCTATCACCTGTTTGACGGCATGGATATGATAGATAGTAGACTGCTGTTTCCGAAACACTGCTTGATCGTTTGCTTGATTGCAGCATAATTTCCTGATTCTATCAGCGATTACCTTTGTAAATACCTTATATTAACATACAGTAAGCTGATTGGTCTGTAAATATTAAGGTCCTTAGCGTCCCTTTTCTTATGAATGAGGATGATGTTTGCGTTCTTCCACGAATCCGGTACCGTTGATGACATCAGGCATTGCGTATACAGGGTAGCCAGCTTTTCTAGCACAATATCCCCCCGTCCTTCAACAAATTTACAGTTATCAGATCCTGTTCAGCTGCTTTCCCCCTTTTCATAGTTTCTATTGCTTTCCTAACCTCGTCCTTCGTCACTGGTGGAACGTCTGACGTCTTCCCTAGCGCCAATCTCGTAACGGTCCTGCCTAATGTGACTATTGTAGAGATCAGTATAGAACTCCTCAGACTCTCTTGTGCATATTCGTGATGACGTTGCCCGCCTTGTCCCTTACCGCATGCATCTGATGTTTTCCTATGCCCAAGTTTTTCTTCACCGCTTTAAGACTTCCCCCGCTCTTTGCAGCATGCTCAATTTGCTCCATGTTATACTTCCTCATATCGGCCACTTTGATTAGCTTTGATATCTCTGCCTTTTATATCTGGTCTTTTGGATTGGAAGTTTTCATACTCTGGCGTCTCTTTATAAAATCTTTCGTCTCCTTAGAGAGGTTACCGGTATCCTCTAACTGTCTTACCGCCTACTTCCACAGCGCACTCAGTAATGATATCTCAGAAATTATTCCTTATTTCTTCTAGGGTAACGTCGCCATCCGCGTTTAGAGCTAAATCTATTCTGTAGCGAGATGCTGAACTCTTCTGCCCTCCACCTCACCGCTAATTCGTTGATGGACTTTTTTCTTACTAATCTGTAGCGCTCCTTCTTCACATTTATACTAATTCGGGACCTCACCATCCTGTGGTCTTTGCATCGTACTTTCCAGCGTACCTCTACATCTTGCATAATGGCGGGGGTTGAACACACAGTATGAAATCAATTTAATTTTTGGTCTTCCCGTTAGCACTTTTCAATGTCTATTTCCGGTTCTTCCTTTTGCTGAAGAAGGTGTTCATGATTCTTAAGTTATTGCGCTCTGCAAACTCAAATAGTAACTCCCCCTGCTATTCCTAAAGCTAATGCCATAGTCACCTACTGCCTGGTCTCCTGCCTGCTTTTTCCCTACCTTAGCATTGACTTCGCCCATTATTACCGTATACTGCGTCTTTACTTTTCGCATTGCCGATTCTACAATTTCGTAGATTTAATCTTCCTGGTTATCATAACTACATGTAGGTGCATAGGTCTGTACAACCTTTAGTTTATGCCACTTACTAAGGCTAATTACGATGCCTGCCACCCTCTCATTATTGCTATAGAATTCTATATTGCCCTCGATATAGGTATTGACAAAGAACCCTACTCCTAGTTATTGCCTCTCCGGTAAACATCGATAACACAGTACATGCCCATCCTTCAGTACAGTAAATGCCTCATTCAACCGCTTAACCTCAATAAGCCCTATGACATCCTATTTTATACCCTCTATTTCTTCTAACAGCGCTGCTAAACTAGCTTTACTAGGTAGGGTTCTAGCGTTAAGCGTTGTCAGGGTCAGTTTCAAATGGCGGGCTGTCCAGCGGAGCCAGGAATTCTTAGCATCCCCTGCTGCGTCATCGGTCTGACCACCGCCGTGCTCAGTTGTTCCGCAGCCGCTGGTGACTTGACCACTAGGCGCATTTGTGATCACAAACACTAACGTTCTCAATCTGCTCTACAAACAGAATCTTAGTAAACATCCATTGGTGTGTTTTTCAAGCTTCAGTGTTTGTGATATACGCAGCCTCCAGAATTCAACAGTTTATTTAGCAAAACTTCTCGCACGTAATGTAGCCAACATATATTTGCAAAACTTCAATGGACGAGCGAATGTGGTCTTAGTACAGCTCTACTCACTAGTTTACTCTTCTTGAATTTATTTTGCAGCGCTCTCATCAGTAGCTGTCCTGTTAAACGCTGAAGCAACACCTTATACAAGATAATCGGTGAACTGGCGCTGAACTTGGCGTTATTCTTATTCTTCCTCGTGATTTTTTATACCATTGAAAGATTGACTAAACACAAATCAACGTTAGAGCTTACACAAAATCAGGGGCGCTGATTCTCATCATAAGAAGAACTGACAGGCCTATTCAGTAGCCAGTGTATGAACACTGCACACCGCAAAGTTCATAAAGCAGTAACATAAGGGTGCAGCGTTCTGTCTTAGTTCATTGAAGTAAAAGGTAGGTAAACGCAGCCCCGTTGAAACTGGTAAGAATATAAACTTACAGGTTCGCCTTCCTGAAAAAAACAAAACAAAAAACAGCATGTTATTCTCCGATTCCGAGTAAGGTATAACGGTAAGTCATTCAGGTATCCTGTCCTAACGTCACTGTGAAGCGCACCTCTTAAACAAACATTTCAGATTTTCTGTCACCTGTCAAATTTGATTTACTTATTTTGATGTAATAGCCGACAGCCGCGACTTGCATACGTATGATGACTCCGATCCGTCTGTTACCAGTCGGATCTAGCTATACTTTGTTGCTCGGCTTCATAAAAGCGGTTGGTGCACTGCAGGAATGAGCAGGTGAATCTTCGTAATATTATCTTAAGTAGACGATGAAACCTACTTGGTTCAGGTGAGACTTATCGAGTGATTAAGGGGAAACTTCCATCAAGTATCTTCAGTAGCGTTCATATCAATCTCGACTCTAGAAGTAATCACACTGCAACAGTGACACTCTGAAATTTAGTCACCAAGTTTTGATATTTGATAACTAGATTTTCATAATAGGCGTCTTGAAATATTTAGCGATAAGCTCAGGGCTTGACTACTGAATTCTTTGTAAAATATTATTGCTAATTCACCAATGTGCATCGCACCAATGACATAACTACATTCCCTGGATGGTACAAAGTGACGTATCGAGGACTGTGTGCAACTCAAAGTTCGCCTTTTTATCCTCCAGATTTTGCACTCGACCACAGGATAAATATTTTCCAGATATATTGTTTGCCTGATCGTTTCATAAACTCGTGTTTTAAAGGCGCCTTATAACATGTAAGCATCTATATCTAGTGTTGTAAACAAATTTTGGAAACATTTATGTATTAGTGTAACGATCTCCAAAAAGAAGGCTTCAATGCCCTTCGTTACGTCCTCAAAATGTAAAAAATTCAACCGATTACCTGGAGCCTCGTTCTCATTTTGAACGTACAGTTGCAGTGTTGCTGTAGCAGAATAATATATTTGACGTTAGTGCTTGCTTTGCAATATTAGTATCCTCTTGGGATTGACGACTAAAAAAACACGCGCTGTTATGAAAGCTATTACTAGCGGAGGTGCGAATGTACCATCAATGAAGATATTGTAACTGTTATAGGTTTCGTACTGGCACTTGGTTGCTATTACCCCTAGTTTTCAAGGACTTAATGGACGAGCATAATTTGACGCGGCGAGTACTTACTGCTGGCTTAACTTTGGTTGTGTTTCTTTCGGTACACAGAGACGTTGTGTGTTCTGCTTGTGTAAGGTCCCCTTCGCTTGGATACGCCAGACCTGTATTAAAAAGCCATGTAGCGTGCATTTTTCAACCGAATTTCATTGACTAGCTGACGTTAGTAGTATTGGTGCTTTAAAATGCTTTAGAAGCAACATGTCTTCACAAATACATCCTGTCTGCAGCACAGAGACTGTCGCCTTTCGTTTTTGTTGCATACATTGGCACACTTATGAGCAATAGATAATAATAACTAATCAAAAAATATTATTGTCAAAACCATAACCGAATAGGAACGCGGCCCATTTAGATATATAAATTTGACATCCCTCGAATCAACTTAGATCTTCGTGAGGGCGATTTCTTACCGTCGCTTCAGTCGTAGAATGCGTAATTTAATATTTACGTTCGGACTAATTTGATATATTTGCGTACAGCCTGTTATAGACTACTTCCCCCACGCAAGCACCCAAAGTTTGCAGAAGTGAGCAACCAGGAAACATAGTATTACCGGAACTGGGCAAAGTTTCTATTGCAAATTTTAGTAGTTCAGAAACACATACATGCAACGCAACTTGAATTCATCGCAAGCCACACTTACTACAATTTACTGCTGCCTTTGCCAGCACTAAGTGTATTAATGACACCGAATTGTCACTGGCATTGATGATTGTGCTGTTGTCCTCATTTTATTTTTCTCAATTTTCTATATTTGGTAATGATCAGGAAAACTTCATCTACACGTTTTTTCACAATATTCAACGCCCATTTTCTATTCCCGACCTATATAACACATGCTAGTGCGGTCTCTTCAGGCGAAAGGTACGAAAAGCAAATAGCACATATATTATATAGCTTAAAGATAAGATGATTAAGTACCCAAAGTTAGGTTCAGAAATATTACATTGTATTTAAGGGGCAACGCTACAGTTGGAAATTCAATGTGACAACATCAAAGTTAAACACGCTTTTTAAATAATGCAATTTCTCTGTTGATTGAAATAACGAAGGTCCGAAATGTGCATTTTAAACCAGCCAAAGGACGAGACAGAGGGAAGAAGAGAACAGGACAAGGCTGACAGTCACTGAGTTTACTGTCAAGCACTGTACACTATGGAAAAACGTTATTGCGCATCACACAGAGACACATTAGGTTATGTGACGATATATAAGTAGTAAGATGATTCTGAGGCAAATAGAGCGCGCAGGGGTAAAATGTTGTGCATGTACCATGCATGAAAGTCTGCGCAGTGAGTTTTGTTATCCCAAATATTTATCGGGTGTGAAGGTGTGTCCAGAGAGTGATGAAGACGATGACATGCAATCGACAGCAACCAACGAGGGCTGACCAATTGCGAATACAGCCAAGTAAATTTGTGCAATACGCAGATGAGCTGACCTATTCTCTTGCTTTGACGTCTGTTTTTTTGTTTTGTTTTGTGAACCTGGAGTTCATCAAAAAACACACAAATTGGCCTATTGCCAGAAAGATTCCTGCAGGCTCGTAAAGCATTAATAGCGCTTCTACCCCCTGGCTCCTACGATAACACCTTGTGCGCCGTATTTGTATTTATGGTAGTTCACTGTCCAACAATATGTAATGCATAGTCAAGGGAAAGGACAAATCATTTTTCTAATACATATGCTCTTGGAATACAGAAAGCCATAACGTTTGCCTTGGGCGACGAGCTTCGAGCAACTGCTTACCTTTTCGAGGAACTGCGCCATTCCCTCTTCATCATTCAAGGAGTGGAAATGCGCTGTTCAGCACATTTTTATTTTTCGTCTGAACTTGACCAATATTCACCAGGCAGTTTTGCCTAATCACTAACTAGGAAAGCATGTCGTTAAAAGGAATGGTGCATGCGCGTGGATATAATACAAAAGCCACGATGCTGCGCAAAAGAAGCCTTGGGCATAGCACTATGTGTGTTTCCACATAGACGTCTAAACAATTGTAATGATGCAAGCCAACAAAGTATATATTCTTTGCTACCATTCCTTTTGTAGCTCTGAAACATTGGCGTCACTCGGGGATAACTTCACCTGAAGGTTTGCGTATAAAAAGTTTACAGATTTTATGTCGGTGTGCAGCGGTTGAGACTGGTGCTTAAATGTATTGAGTATGCAGCGGATGGAGTATGACACTGGTGCTTAAGCGGATGGAGGGAAAGGCTATCTGCAAAATAAAGAAGGAAAGCCCTTCGAGCTTGATGAAACATCGACAAAGTATTCGTTGAATCCAATAGGTTTCAAACGCTGCGCCGCCACGGATCCAACTCATTCATCAAGAAGAGCTTCTTGGTAGACCCACGGTGGATGCAAGCATTACTCCCAGTACAGCGTCCTACCATCCGTCAGTATGGCCAGTTATCAGACCTAGTACTTGTTCATTTTCCCCTGACGGTGACACCAAATTCTAGCTCCATCTACTCGCGAGACGGATATAATAAAAACAAGTTGAGTATGGGTAATTAAGCTTGCTAAGTGTGGTCACCTACCATTTTGCATATATTTGCATTGTGTTAAAGTATCCGTCAGAACTTCGTAAGCGGCGCTATAGAATCAGATCGCAGGCATGTTAGGAAATGCCTTTTAAACAGTGGTTCTTTTGCAATATGGGCTTCCCCATGCTCAAACCCACTCTACAGTGTTTGTTATGCGTGGACAAGGCGGGCGATCTAGAAGAACTCAAGACGGCTGCAGAAGGCGTGCGCCTAGGTAAAGCAGCAGAACGGCAGGCAATCACTTCGGCTTGAGAAGCAGAATAAATTAATCTAACGTATATGTAACACTGAACAGCCCACGAAAAATATTCTGATTGTTTCTTGTGCCTAGTGTGTTCGAATGTTGAAGTGACTTAAAATATGGGAGGGCGCTTTCTCTGGCTTTCTTTTATCTTGTTCTTTGTCTTCGTGTTCGCGCTGTTTATATTAATAATTAATAAGTACCAGCTCTCCCAACAAAGTATCTTGGTCGCTTACGCCATATTGAAATTTATTAGAAAGCTTTCCTGAAGTTACTATAAGATAATATATTCTTCCAATGTGCTATTGGGTAAGTGGCAAGTGCGTACATATGTGTGAATACTGATTCATTATTATTTCTTGTAAAATATCTTTTAACAAGGAGTTGTTAAAGTTGGATACCACCCCAAATAATATTTCAAAGTGCAAAAGGAATTATTTGGCTGACTGCAGCAGACTGATGTTGAAGACTAGCGCAGGCCAAATAACAAAAGGGGGAAGGCACACAAACACTTATGTCATCATCAGCCCAACAGCGATTGACGTGTCTTTCTTCTGCCTTCGTGTGCTATTCTTTGTATGCTTCGTTTTGCTGCGTCTGCTAAAATGCGCTTAAGGTTCCCCATTACCGCAGACACGCTAGCGCCTTTCTTAACGGCTTTCGGTAACGCAAATAGATTTATATTTTTTATGTCCGTTATGTGAAATTGAAGGCGCAGTGCCTTGTGTCACTTCTCAGCGACCCCTTAGCCTTATCTGATGTACAGGGACATTTAAAAGTTCCCAGACAGGCCGCTGCGAATGGCCGATGAGCGTTTGCTTTCCGCTATCGCGGCGCTGCTATCAGATGCGCGCCCCGCCGCGCACCGGTGTTGAGAGTGTGTGCAGAGAGAGTGTTCGGCCCCTTTGTTCTCGCTATCTTTGATGCCGAAGCAGATCCTTCTTCGGTCACCTGCAGCCCGTGGCTCGGCAGGTGACCGTTCGATGGAGTGAAGCGTAATGCTGGATTCAATATTTAGTGGTACTATGCGTGCTTTTTCGCAATATTTCTACTTTCTTTGCTGGCGATAACATGCGTTTACCTTGCCATCAGCTGTTTCACAGCTCGCGTGGCCTCACTGTATATAATCTAATTGTTTCATTTGTTAGCAATTTACTGCGTACAAATCGAAGTAGAGCGCTAATTTTTTGCTTGCTCTTCTCAAGGGTTTTGTTTGAGACGTAATTACAATTTCGCTCTCTCAGACATTGTATTAGTGTATGCTAGCTCACTAAAGTAGTCGAATGAAGCACTTCAAAATATGACGGTTCGGCAGTTAACATGTGTACTGATGTTTCTGCGAAGTACCTCAAGGTTTTGCCCGCAGTATGAACTGTCAGGGTTACGTCTTGAGCGCTTGCCCATATTTTCCTGCTTTTGCGAGAATGAAATGTGCACGTTCTCATATTGTCAGAAAACAACTGGACAACAATGCGTCTCACGATACACGGCGACATCCCTTATTTTTTTCGGTTAGGTGACGTGCACAGAAACCCATTCCGTGATTTTAGATTACGCGCTTCTCGTCGACTGGACTGATTCGTCACCATCAAAGAGGCAGCTAGTCGACTTCTTTGACTCCTCGTATTTGCTCGGATGTTTTTCCGGTTATCGCTGCGTTCGGGCTTTCGACATCTCCGCGCTCAAGCATGTTGCGTACCGCTTGGGATTGAAGCTAATCATTTCCCACCTACGCAGACATACGAGTTTCTAATCTATTAGCCCTCGTTCCTTAGCAAAGTGGTTATAATTCTTTTAGTTTAATTTGCGCAGCAAATCCTTATACAATGTCGATGTAGCGTCTTGAAAAACCGCCATGTGTTCATGACGTTTGCTTTTCTAAGGCAATCAGAGGTATATCACCGAACAGTTTGTAAATGGGCATGCTCAACGTATGTGCCATGGTTTGTAGCTTGCAGTTTCCGTCGTAAGGTTCTAGTGCCCTCAAAATAATATGGAGCACACGAACGAGAGAAATTTCATTTCGTGTTTCGCCCTGCAATCGTATGTGAATGTGTATAGCTTGGGTGCGTGTGGTACACCCGGATGTTCGACTTGACACTCTTGGTGTTTGTCTCATCAGCAGCTGGACGAAAGAGAGCCCTGCTTCTACAGGCGCGTGCTCCGTTTTATTTTGGGGGCACTAGTACAGGCGCGATCATTTAACTGTAAGAATAGTTTAATGAACACATATCTCTTTTCAACGCCATTGCGTTGCCATCGTATGTATTTTTGCTGGGCAACTCAAACGTGTTGACGCAGAACTATGAGCTCATTGCTATCAGGGGCGCCTTACGTATAAATTGAGAAGGCGTATGGTAGCCAAAGCGCATAATGCAATCCAAGATATCCGCAGCCTGGTGGCAACTGCAAGGCGAATGCAGGTGATCGCATATATTGACTATTTGACTCTGCGTGATGATGAACATATCAGACCGCCCGAAAAGAAGTGCGGAGCATAAAGGCCACAGACGGATTGAATATCATGTCGCTGAGTCTAAAATATTTGCGATATGACCTCACGTTGTGAAACACATTCGTTGCCCGCTTGTTGTCTGCCAAAAAAAAAAAGTACTCTTCCATTCTCTGGGGAGCAGGAAGGCGAACGAAAGCGCTTAAAACGCAAACCTGACAGTCAATACTGCGTAAAATGTATGAAATTTTCTGCAGAACCGACATTAACTTATGCCTTATCTCCAACATTCGCCGGCCGTTACGTGCGTGAGGATACTGAACACGCTTACTAATACAAGAATCGAGAGGAGAAGCTGGATATAACACAGCAACGAAAACCCTTCAGAAGCACAAGCAAACAAAGCGGGTTCTACCAGGGTTCATGAATAGTATATTGTCAAGAAATGGAACATTTAGAGAAGCCACAGTGAGGCCCCGCGAGCTGTGAAATAAGGAATGGCATAGTAAACGCACGTTATCGCCAGCCAAAAAGGCGAAAAGTAGCAAGAATCGCTGATAATTGAGGCCAGCATCGCGCTTCACTCCGACGAATGGCCTTCTGCCGAGCTACGGGCTGCTGCGTAGCGGAATCCGAAGAACGAATCGCTAAGGCGAGTGCAGCACTATATTTTTGACACCTTTGTTATCAAGTACAGCCATTACGAAGGGGCAGGACACCCTCTCAGCGCATATCCTCGCCACTTACGCGGGGGGGGGGGGCGCATCTGAGACCAGCGCCGCGATAGCAGAGAGCAAACGCTCCTCGGCCATTCGAAGCTGCTTGGGAACTTTTGACTACTCCTGTCCATAATTCGTCAATTCGAATGCCTATTGCAACACAGCCCCCAACAGCAGATGGATGCGAATAAAACGCGAAATTTTATACAAGAACCTGACCATAAATAAAACATGCGTCTAAATTTTGATACGAAATGCCATGCGTATTCTGACACCAATTTTGTTCATTTTCTGTGCGGCAATGACGCCTTTCATAGCGAGCGAGCGAGCTTTAAAGGCTTTGCGTAACGAAGCTTGATTTTGTGCATTCATTCATCAACGCCGTGGAGGATATCCAATGAGAAGGATCTGATTTCGTAGTGCGTATTTCGAGGAATCTTTAGCAAGTTGTTCTGCAAAATGGGAATTTCTGCCGCAGAAATTCTTCCAATCTTAAGGCACTCTACAAGATAATGCAGCCTTCGTATACGTTGTGTTGAATTGTTGCAGTCAGATTATTAAGAATTCAAACTATGGCTACATTTAAGAGAAAGGGCTAACGACCAAGCCTTGCGGCGTGCAAGCTGCTGCAGGAAGAAGGGTTCGAGTGAGAGGTCCACCTCGACAAATATTATATATCCGCTCAATAAAAATCTGGTAGGTACTATTCTGTGACTGTCTTCATTACTAAAAGGGTCTCGCGTATATCATACTAGCCAGCGTTATAATACTGTTATAATAAGCTCAGAACAAATGCGACATATTTAAGCGCTGCCATTTGTGTTATACGCGTCAGTAAGACTGTGCCCATTTATCCGGTTCCCTTGGATGAGCTCAGTTTAAGAACATGGACCTGTTGCTCGCTCAGGTACTATTCTTATACCTTTTTACTGTAGCACTACTGTAACAAAGCCGCAACAAGGTGAATACGTGACCAAGTTGCAGAGTGTCTAACACGCAATCTAAGGATCGTATAGTACTCGATTTTATTCTCACTCTTCCGTCTGTAAGGAGAAGCCCGAGCTGGCAGCATCGCCAATGTCATGCTGTCTTCTGACGTAACACCATCACACGACCAGCTAACCAGCGGATATATTACATGCGAGCCACGCTGGGATTTTCTGCTCACAACTCCAAAGCTTACTATGGCGACTCGAAATTTTCAGCAGGGCGCGACGTTTTACACTGCGGGTGAATAGTCTTCTTATTTTACGTTGTTTTAGTACGATGTGCATTATCAGATTGGTGTGCTCAGAAGCTAGTCAAGATGAATGGGAAGCAAGAATTACCTTTGATATGAAATCTGAAGCATCTGCATCATCAGCCGGACTATACCCACTGCATGGAGAAGTCCACGCCTATATTTTTCCAATAAAACTCGACCCCGTGATAACTGGGAATAATAAAAAAAGATTAAAGCTGTTTCTACTTGCGCCCTGCGAAGTTCTTAACCTCCTCCATACATTTGATTTTCGGCCACCCCTTGCTAAGCTTTCCTGCCCTTGGAGTCAATTTTATTTGTTGCCCTTATAGCGACCATTAGTTATCATTTCTTTGCAATATAAAACCAGCCCTCCATCAAATCTTCTTTATTTTACTAAAATGTCGTTAACTCAGCTTATTTTTCGGAGCAGCTTCGTACTCTTCCTCCCTCTTAACATTATGCCAACCATTTTTCGTCAATACCTAATCTGCAGCAGTCACCACTTAACGCTTAGTTGAGTGGCCCAGGCATCTTGTCAGGATGATGGGCTTCAAATATTAAGCAAAAAATGTGCTTTTTAGTGGAGGAGAAAAATCACTTTGCATAATTTCGTGCAAGCGGAATGAAGTCATTATTAAAAAAATTGAGTCACATACATTCTGATGCCCATCTCTGATCCACCATCTAGAATGAATATGGCTTTGCTATTACCTACTGGGGTCTTGACGCGGGGTTGGGCTAAAATGTTGTCTACGGCTGCTCGGGTTTTAGCTCGCAACACAAGATACCTAGGTCTGGTTAGACACCGCCTAAGAAATCTGAATTGTGTGGCTTGATGCGAAACCAAATAACGTCAAGACAGGCCCTGAAAAAGTCCGCAAAAAATCTCTACTCCAAAATTAGGGTCATTACTTTAGCCATGATCGAATATATAATATGAAATAATTTGATATACTTTCGATATTAGGCTGCCTCGACGCCTAACATAACGGGGAATCATTTCATGCATTTCTAGAGGAAGTGGAGATCAAGTAGCTAAAGCTTTGAATGAGGCACCCCTCCATACACAGAAAACCAATAAAGGCTTAGTATCTCCAAGAAAAATGATCACACCTCTCCGCGCTCAGAACAAATCCTTACATCAAGGCCTAGCCATTGTCGCTCGTACATCACCTAGACGCTATATCGCGAAATGAAACAGCCCTTGCTGGCGCCAAATTATCGCTGTTTGAGCGGCGGGCCTTTCTCAGAAGCCACCAAATCTTCTAAGAGATTTTGCCCAGACGGTACACATGCTACCACTCACCAGATAAAGTACTTGAAGAAGACATATCTTTCCCAAGAAGCTTGTTAACCGAGATGCTACTAGGAGAATATACGTAAATATCAGCTACCTGTCTCAATTGCCTACACAATCTGGCATATAGAGATATATGTAAGATTTTCGCTAGCAGATTGACCCCCCAAAAATATTGACCTGCATAAGAAGGTTCCAGGGCATAAATTATTAAGATGAAGTGAAGTGGAAGGTCTTGCTTTTATCGTCTCGGTGACAAACGCGGAAAGATCGCGGGCTGTGTATAGGCGGCAGCTGGTACACACGGGCTCCTCTTGTTTTGAACTCCTCACAGTAATTGACACCCCACACGCTTCTTTCACGATTCTGTTTCTAATATCCAGAAAGCCCCTAACTAACTATCGATTAACCCAACTCATTTTGGGATAACACTGATTAAAGTTTTGCTGTCACCTCTGCAAACGAGCAGGAGAGGATGCCGAGGAAAATGTTATGCACGTTAGAAAACGTATACGTACTGGGCGGCACTGGGATTCATTACATACAGAATCAGAAGGGGATGTTTTTTCACAAGGGAAACGCTTATAGGCAGTCTGGCATTATATCAGTGATTTCTACAGCAATTTCAAACAAGAAGCGACGTGATCACAGACTCACATTGTCTTCAAGTACATTTCTTGCTCTATGTTGAACCGGAAGCAGTACATGAGCGGTGACTGCGCTTTAACTTGTTTGAAAACGCTTGTAGAATTGCAAGGCGTGAAGATAAGCGTGTTCTCAAAGTGGATCATGACAGCTTCTTTCTTTCGGCCGTAACACTATAATCGGATTTCACTACATCTGACTACAAAGTTACTTCAAGTATTGGTCGTGCAGTGAGAACAGGAGCCGGGAACATCTTGCGACGGTAGCTGAAATGACACAAGGCTCACATTCTGGCCATTCGTAAGGCAGAGGAAAATCAGAATAGTAAAAGAAAATACAGAAAAAAACTTCAGCCATTGACAAAGCGCAAAGGAAATGAAATGGAACATCTCGGTTGCGAAACGTTATTTTACAATCAAGAAAATAATTATGCAGAGGTATTTCGGAGTTCAATATTTCTGACAACACTTACCTAATGCAAGAAATGCGCTAAGAATCACCACTATCTTTAGTCCGTCCATTCGCTCTTCTTCTTGGGAGGCCTGATCAATGAAGAAGTAAAGAGAAAATCAAGATAATTTTCCTTACTGCAACAACTCAATTCTGAGCTTTATGCTAAGTAAAAACTAAAAGACGCAATAATAAATTTATGAATAAAAGACTAGGTGTTATAAGAGATCCTAATCGAAGAGTTACATATAAAATTACGCATATTTACACAGT
>JAJIZL010117444.1:0-16205 GCA_023969395.1 Amblyomma maculatum | reverse complement strand
TGATCTACGCAGTCAAACGCTTTCGCATAATCAATAAAGCAGAAGTAAATGGGTTTCTGGAACTCTCTTGCTTTTTCCATGAACCTTTGCTCAATTTCTGGCTTCCTTCGAGGGAGACTTGTCTTGCTTTTAGTGTCGTCTTCGTGGAAGCACGGCGCGTATGTAACAGTCGTCGGCTCTCCACTTTCTCTTTTTGCCCTTTACGATTTCCCCCCCCCCTTTTTTTTTTTTTTTTCTTCTTCTCTCTCCGTCTTTGTTGCATCACCAGCCAATAATCAACTGGAGCTTTTCGCCCTCCGTAATGTTCAGTAATGTTTGCTTCTCCAAAGATGGAGAGCGAGAATTCCTTCTCCCTCTCCTAACAGTGGCGTAATGTGCGGACTTATTCTCCATTCTCAATTCTACCTTGAAGAAGGACGGTCCACCGTCCGAAACTGTTGGAATAAAATAGATGATCGGGAAAGTTGTGTGACATCCTGTTTGAATTTAACTCTGGCCCATTAGTAACAAGCAATCCATGTCTATATATATATATATATATATTTATATATATAGCACACAAGCCTATTTCACTATTCCTTCATGTTAAAAGGCTGAAACGTACTGGCGTACATTGTTTTGTTCATTAATTTGTCAATTATGAGATTTATAGTTACTCTAATGTAATCAGAACACAAGAGCTGTATAGTGTATTACTGGAGATTCAACCCAGAACTTACATAACTCGCCTTAAAACATTCCTCAAACTCTACATGCTCTAATATTCTAGTGGAAGATATCCATAGTCATGGTCGTTGCGACTATTCCAGCCAAATTAAAAAGATTTTCATAAAACCAAGAATTTACAAATATTTTTTAAGAAGCGCTCCTACCGACCGCACAAAGCCCATTAGGGCGGCTTGATGCACACGTGCAAACCTCCCATTTGACATCACTGGGCTTGTTCACTTCGCCTATTCTTTGGATGCTCCCATCTGACGGGGGTAGAATGGAGCATGCTGGGGCGCCATCGCAGCTTATTTTATTTCTTCTTCCATGCCAGCATGCATTGAGTTGAGGGGGAGGAGGACGAGGGTCATTGCCGATCGGCAATATTTTAGGTTTTCTGAGTCCGTCCAGAATAAATATTTTTCTGTTTTGCAGAGGGCTGATGTATTACCTATTGATCGTGAGCGTGTTTTTACTTATGTAATTATTGTTTGATAATTCCTTTGTGCATCCCCATTTCATCTCTCGGTTTGTCCTTCATGGCCAGCACAACTTGAAGCCTGTGACAGATTATATTACAACATTGTTTATACATAATTGTTCCATGGTACACCATGGCGCAGTGGTTACGGAGCTCGACTACTGTTCAAAAGGACGCGGGATCGAATCCCGGCCTTGGCGGCCGGTTTTCAATGGAGGCGAAAAGGAAGGCTCCCGTGGGCTGTGCTATGTCAGTGCACGTTAAAGAACCCCAGGTGGTCTAAATTTCCGGAGTCCTCCACTACGGCGTCTCTCATAGCCTGAGTCGCTTTGGAACGTTAAACGCCACAATCCAATCCATCCAAATTGTTCCATGGTGCATGCATATAACAATATTTCGAGGTACTTTATCACTGTTGAAAATGGTAGGGGCCAGTGCATGGATAATGTGGGAGCCATGCGCAACTAGTGACTCATTTAGAAGGGTACATTTGTGTGGGTTTTGTAAAACTAATAACGTTTTTATTTCAAATGAATATAATTTTGTGGCAGCCAATTCATTACATTTAAAAGATTGCGTCTGTCACCATAGTCAGGGAAATCAAGGACTAGTGGCCTGTCGTCTGCATATTGGAAACCTCTTCATGTCAGTTTCAATAAACCCAGTTCGGAGACTGATATTAAATTGTAATGGGGCCAGCGTACTTCCCTTACACACTGCGACTTGTCTGAAATAACTCGGAAATATGGATCGAAACCTCCTGACGAAAGCCATGTATAGCTACTTTTATATTATTTAGGCATGGTAAATATTATCGAAAGGTGTTGATAGGTCTAAATAAATGCTATATTAAGCTGGTTGTATTCAATTGCAGCGTAAATACAATTTGAAAAATCTGCTATGAGCGAAATAGCGGGCCGGGTCCTCGTGAACGCGTACTTCGCTAGACTTTACAACAAATATTTTTCACAGGAAGACAACATCAAAATGAAACGTGTTTTCCCAAAAAATGTGAAAATGCACTGTTTTTATGCACATGCCTCGTGATGAAAATGTTCACTTCATTCGGCATACTCCGGTCTCTAGAATTGGGTTTATTTTCTTACGAATCACATCTTTTAAGGGTGTTAAAATTATGCTACAGAGTACGCAAGCAGATCTTATCAAAGCATTGAAGCTCCATCCGCTCTATCTTCCTTACAATTTTCTAAAACTGGGGTGCAATTGAATCAGGCAGCTATGCTGCCTGAGCGCATGCCCGGGGATGCCTGTATTTACTGTACGTCATATCCTGATCGCTGCAGAACGTAACTGTGAATGAACGCCTTGTTAAACACTGCACGCCGTAACTGTGTTCCTTCTTATGGAAACCTTTCGCTAACACCTATCAGTCGTATCATATATGACAGGGCTGCTCAAGCTGTTTCCTAATATTGGATTTTGTCTTCAACGTTTCTGATCAATTCAAACTGCAGCGATTAGTAGCTTCTTCTTGCTTGTCGTATTTTGGCTATTACTAAATTGTGGAATATCAGAAATTTTGGGCAGAGTGCGACATGTGTAGGGCATATTCTACAGTTATAGTACACGTAATTTTATTTTATGCAGCTCCATGATTCGTAGCGCTATCAACTCGTCTGATTTATTTGCTTTTAATTCTGACAGCATTAGAAACTGTCTGGTATAATAAAACTAACTTCTGAAAACAAGCATTTGTACAAGTTTAGGAGTTCTAGATCAAATAGAGCATTCCAATTTATGCTATCAACAGCCATGGCAATTTACTTGTTTTAGATAGCGACCCATATTACACGCTTATCGTTGGCAGTGTCTTCTCGTTACCATTTCGTTTCTGGCAAGTTGAAAGCGCCACCAGTAGTGACCCGCTTTTTTTCATTTTATTTCTTCTTTAAAAACAGCATTTATTTGATACACAGATTATTTTGTGGTCGATGCATAAATTAGTCACTCTAGAGAATGCAAATTCTTCTATAGTGCATTTATTTATTTAATTATACTGTCAATCTTGCAGGTAATTTAACATGGACACACAAGTAATATATAAAAATGGGAACAAAAAGTTTGATGAAAAAACTATTACAATGCCGGACACAATAGCACGTTAATTATGGCGCTTCAATATGAACAATAAGAGCGAATATAGTATTAATGGCACATATAAACTAAGTTCCAACACTAGGTAAGAGAGAGTGAGATGAATGCAACAATTTTAAGCTATTAGACAGGGCAAACATTATCACTTGGTTTATTTTTAAAGGATAAAAACTGCATTTAGAAACTAACTTCGAGGAAAAAGCTAACGGTTAGCGAACATAATACACTGAACGCTAGAAATTCTTTCATTCCAAGGCCATGTCCAAGGCTTTAATTTCAATACAATCTGAAGTCGAACAAATCACGGAAGGTTTTCCTATTATAATTGCATTACCGCCGCCAAATTCAGCCAGTAGGCCTAAGTCGTCTCTCACATACTCTCTTTGAGTCAATTAATATATCTATATCTAACACCAAAATTGGCTGCTAACCATTCAGAGATGTTTTTAGAAATGGTGGTACTTCTTCGTGGTACAAATAATAAACTCTTTGGGTGCCCTGTACACTGCATAGTGCAAAAATTCTCAGAGAAAGAACAGTCATTTGAGCACTTTCGACATATGTTACATATCATATCCAGAAATGAACACCAGTGAGATCCATACCTAACCTACAATCTGCCCTCAGACACCCATATGTACTCTCATTATCAAGGGACCTGACATGTGATGGCTGCGGCAAACAATTGTAATAGGCGCAATTACCCCAATACAACACCCAAGAGGGTGGAAGAAAAAAAAGCACACTTGGATGGAACGCCTAGTTTTAAACATTTAGAGGTGCCGTTGGTTTTCTAAGTATTGCGTGAACAAATTGACATTGAATTGATGTTGGTTATGTTTTAGAAGTGCGGTATCTGCGGTGGGCTTTGCAGGAGCATGCGAGCTTCTGTTTATATACGGAATATGATTAGTAAAACAGTGTTATTGTAACTTAGGGTTCTGAGGCCATATTTTCTTTTTTCACGTTCACAGCAAAAAGTCACAGCTGCTTTACTTCCTGTTTTACTTCCCCTAGCATGTTTCTTTTTTATTGCACGCTTTTCCTTTATAGGCCCTGCACAAGAGCTGCCTCTAGGTGGGCGACGCAAACCCGCGTTGTCTGAGTGGCATCCGGAACAGCCCAAGCTTCCAGGAAGCATGCTCAGTAAGCTTCATTCACAAGTTCTTTGTAATTGTCAGGAAGACAGAAAGAGATAGGGGCTAACGGATTAACCTAATAATGCAGTGTCTGATTACATAATACAAAAAACAATAGCAAAGCAGGGTTTTGTAGAGGCCGGGTGCTGCTACTTCCTTTGCGCATCTTCCTGTTACCTGACTCAGACGAAAGCTGGTGCTACAACACACATGAGTTTTCAATCTTAAATCGTGGTTTATTTCCAAGATGGAGGGTCAATCCTCGAGGCATGTGTAAAAGGTGTTCAAAGAACTGATATGAGAAAAGTCGCAATGTGATCATGTATGTATTTGAGGAAGCCTGAAACTGCATTAAAATATTTTTATTTTTTCTTTGAAAGTGCATTTGAATTCTATGCTAAGATTGGTAAGGTAAAGATCTAAGATGAAATAAACTGATTTCTCTTTTATGCCTTTCTTTGTTCAGTATGTACATATATCAGCATCACCGATATTTCATGCCAATTAGGAAGTCTGATCCAGAGTATGGAGCTTGTCTACCCTTTTCGTCTCTTTGTCATTATAATCGTTTAATTTAGTCTCAGCTATGCAAAATGGGCTTGTATCAGCTGAATTCGCTTTATTTGTGACACTCAATAATGGGTGAGGAACGAGCTTTCTGCTCCCAATTACTACCCCTGGTATTCGAGGCATGCACGACAAGTTGTAATTTTAATATCTACGTTTTCATTTATTTCATCAAGTATCTTTTCTCCACCAATGTTGCAAAAAATTTCAAGTTAATCCCGAATAAGTTTACTCACGGTTTCACACATCAGGGCTCTCGCACTTCTCTTCAGCAAAAGGACTTCATTTATTTAATATATATTTACTTTTTTAGATAGAAATTTTAGGTTTCTTTGCGGTAATTTTCATTATTTAGCATAGAGCAAAGCATGTTGCTGTTTGCCTCATCTTTATTAGCAAAGTATTATACATTTTAGAATTTCATTGGTAATTCTGTTCTGCGACGACTTGACAAAGCCTGCGAAGCAATTTTCTTCCAATGTATGAAGGGGCTAGACCGACAGGTACTAAAAAACTCCCCATTCATTGTCTAAAATTTTCCACCTAAGTTTTGCAGGGCAGAAGATATCAATGGTTAAAATGAATTGACTGTTTTTTTCTCCTTATCTCATTGTCTGACCATAGGAAAAAATTAGAATATTTGCCTCTTTCGACTTCATTGCGGATAGACGCAGATTCTGCGTGCTTTCTATTTTTGGCACCAATGCATGCAACTCCATTTGAATCTTTCCTTACGGTAGCCTCTTTTCTCTCTTAGGCCCTGTACAAGAGCATCGTCTTGGTGGACGATGCAAGCCCTCGTCGACTGCATGCCAAATAGGCCCACCCATGCTGGAAAGAAGAATGCATGGTAAGCTTCGATGAAAAACTCTCAGCCCCTGTCAGAAAGATATAGGCTTGGGTAAAATGATTGAGGTAACGGTGCAGTGGCTTGTGACATAATACGAAGCAAACAAGTAGGAGGCCTTCTATAGCAGCAGAGCGCTGCCACCTTCTTTAAGCATTATCCTCTAACCGCTTGCTAATACACAAATCAGTTTCCTAGATTTAGGCGTGGCTTGATTTGACGTTCTCACTGAACAATGTATGGTCGATGCTTCAAGCTCGTCTAAAACTTTCGCAAAAGCAGATATGTGCAAAGCGGGCATAACATCATGTATGTATGATTCTTAGAGATGATGATATCGTTGAAAGTCGATTAAATGCCTTGTTTTGCATAAAAGTGCATTTGAATTCTTTGTGAAGCTTAAAAACACAAATATTTAACACAACCTATTATCATTTTATCATTTGTTTGCGCCATAAATATATATATATATAGGAAGCAGGAACTGGAGTGCGCAGCACGCCCACCATTTTCTTCGGTCTGTAATCCTACGATCGTTTTCTTTAGTATCAAACATAAGAAATGGCTTTGATCCAACACATTTGGCTGTCCTCACAAGTCCTCATATATTTTAGTCTAATAGCTGGGATCCAGAATTTCCTAAGGGCCAACACTGCAACGAGGAGTCTTTAGCCGCTCTTTACAGACCATAATTCACCATTATCCTTGTGCAGAGCGTTCGTTTACCGGTGACATCAAATTTCACAGCCATCTTCCTTTGTTTGCTAATCTTCTCATTAAGCTTTGTTTTCCATTGTCATTTGTTTTATTAGCTTAACTTTTTTATTATTTATGCACGATGCGCACTAACGAATCCCTGCGAACAGGAGATATTCGGCAAACCCCAGCACACGTGTGCAAATGTGCTTTCACACTGTTTTTATGGTGGTGTCATGCACTATGCTCATCAGACACGAGTAGGCACAGTGCATTTAACCAATGATGCCTTTTTGTTTTTTATCGGATGTCATTCCAAAGTGGAAGGAATCATAGCAAAGGAGCCATTCGGTGCTGGAGGAATGTGGTTTAGATATCTTCGAGAATACGACGTAACATAGGCTATGGTAATGGCTTGCATTCTGACTAAGTACTTTTCAAACTGACAGGACCTGACGTGGAGCAGTGGTGCATGACTGCGCCCGGTTACCCAGGATTGGATGTACTTCATGGGGCTCTACCACGTGAGTTAACATCTATGAATAAATAGTATCTTTAACGTTTCCACCCTGATGCGCAGTAAACGGTATGAGATAGTGAGGCGTCCTGCGATGGCAGTGCCATCAGCCCAGGTGTCCACATTCGCTCACCTCCTTTTATGGTGACCGATATTGGCTCTTTTGTACACCTGTGCTAATGCGTACCATCACTCCTTGTGCGATGATAACCAAACCTTGCTGCCCGCCTGCAAAGAGCGGATATTCAAAAGACCTCCAGAATTGTTTTTGCAATTAGCTGCAGTGGTAGTCGGCAACATTTTCTTAAAGAAGGATTACAATGTCACAGAAGTTTGCAAACGAAGTCCGAAGAACTTTGCAGATTCTGCAGTGGATAAATGAGAAACGCCTGAGCGCGGCTGCTGCACATGACACATCGTGCGACACTTATCGAACACAACAAGCATTTCGTTTATTACGTAAAGTTCAGCGGACTTTTATAAAGGCTTTACAGGAAAGGAAAGGCGCAGTATCTGTCACTTGCCGAATCTCACTGACATATCTTGTGAGCAAAGTTTGTGCAGTTTGTATATTTTTATGAACACACACGCACTTAAAGGAAGCAGTTTAATTCCACTGATGAGCCATGAAGTCAAAACAATCAGGCTCTATTCAAAGTAGCGTAAAAGGAAATTGTTTTAGGAGAACAAAAGTTACCAAACGACTCAAGAGGGATTTCTCATGTTTACTGATGCAGGAATAAAGTGCAGAAAAAAAAATAACTAGGCAATCCACATGATCACCCAATGTAAAGTGAGTGCGTAGACCTCCCTTAGATTGTCGGGCTGGTGTGTACAATACTGACATCATGTTGAGCCGCATGCGGTTGCCACCACAAGGTGGTACCATGATGCATCTGCATCATTCCGTGCAAAACGTTCCAGACCGCAAAATCGGCCGTTGGCAGAAGTTCTAAATAGTAAATGCTCTTGTTGATAGTTGTGCCAGAGGCCATTCTTTGAAGTATGGTTCTGTTGAAAACTTTTTGGTGATGCCAGCGCTACCTCAAGTTTCTGAGTAGAAGCAAATGCTGGTGCAACGAACGTTTTAAAACTATCGTGAAACCTGATACCATGATGAATATTATTTTGGAATAGTTCACTTCTGTAATTTTTATTTCAGTTCAAGAATAGAGCAATATAAAAACTTTTGTAATTTCCATTTTTCACTAAAAATGAATAAAAACGTAGTTTATTAAGATATTTCTTTAGATTAACCTCAATAATGTGAAGCAGAAAATTTTTTGTGTTATCTCCCTTGTTGCTGCATGTAATATGATGAATAATTGAATGTTCTGAAGAAAAGTTTTTAAAACAATTTTTCCAAACTTTGAAATAAGTTACTTGCTTTGATATTCAGGCCTGCACTGGGAATCAAGACTATCGATATAAAGACGCACGAGATGGCTCATTATGCAGATCGACGTCTTTGCGATGAATTAGATGATATTATTCGACTAATGTTGCTTTTTTGGGAAAACTATTTTTTGAAGTGTTGCCGAACTGGGACGTTACTGAGAACACAACGTGTCACCAACTAACATTATGGTTTGCAAATTCAGCTTGGAGCCAATTTGTGTGTCATAGTCAGTCGGCAGTGGAATAAAAATGGAGAAGTCTACCTTCAGGCTTCTTTAACCCATGCTTGTATATCCCATATATTGAAGATCCAGAGCAATTATCGTGGACATATGAAAAAAAGATCGGCCTGGTGGTGCTTCGTAAAAACAAAGGACAAAAATAACTTTAGCCAGGATGACATGCACATTAGTTTATTATCAGAATAATATTTCTTTGCCTTGATTCAGAAATTGCACTGGACACTCTGTGGCACAGTGAAAAGTTTGGTAGCAAGAATAAACTTGTAGAGGTTACATCGTGGCAGTATTAAATGACAATACTGGCATTTTCTTAAGCCAGAAATAACACGAAGATAACTAAATTTGGCTGTAGAGAATAGAAGTATAAAAGTGAGTACCTCTGAAATCCGCCCTCTTAACTACAGTCCACCTACTTCAGACCAGCATTAATTTAGACACTTCATGCCCAAGTCTTATGTTACTGAATAGTTTAGGCAAACTTTCAGTCAAAAAAGGGACATGTGAGTCTTTGTAATCGTACTTCCTTTCAGGCTTAATATTGCAGCAGTCAATATTCAATACATGTTCATAACATTTCCAAAAGCGAAGGTGACATTCATTGCACAATAAAACGTCAAGGTTACGAGTAATAATAATATATATTTAGAGAACATAAATACTTTGCATCACAGTATTATTTCTGGTGTGAAAAATGAGGTAAATATTCCTCCTCCTCATCGAAAACAGTTCAGCACAAGCTGAGTACTGACCGCCGCTGCGAAGCGCTTACACCGATTCTGTCTTAGTTGGATTAGCTGAGGGAACTTAGCAGTGATATTGAAATATGACGAACTGAAGAAAATGCACCACTTGTAATGCGAATGTATCTATGTGGATTGACGCACCAACAAATCTTCTTCATAAAGAATACGAGTGCATTCGCGAACCATAACTTCAGGCAGTAACACACACGTGCTCCGCTGTGATCGCAGCTAGCAGTGTCTGCCGCTGTCGCTGGTTATGGAATTGAAGCAATAATTTGTCCCACGAAACAAAATTTACTTGCATAAACTCTTCTGTCTCAATAGCTAATACATTGATGTTAATAAATATGCAATTAAAAAAAATTTATTATGGAGACCTCGTTTTTCATATATTAATGAATATTAAGAAAAAACACATTTTAAGTTTGAAAAAAAATTGGTTTAAAACTTTCTTGTTCACCACGTTCAACAATTATCTTTTTTTTTATAATACAGAAGGATGCAAAAACATCACAAAGTTGTATACAATGATGGATTATCGAGGTTAATGCCGAAAATTTTCTATAGTGTCACATTTTTGCATTTTAGTGTCACCAAAAATGAAAAACGTTTCTATATTGTTTCAGTAATGAAGTCACATGAAAGAAGCATGGAAGAAAAATAAATGTATTGGACTAACATCTATAATTGTATCTTGTTTCAGGAAAGATTGAAATCGTTTTACTCTTTCGGGCCAGACCGAGCCCGTGCAGTGCTCTGACCAGCACTACTCTTGACTTTTCAACGAATATTTCTCGCAGGAAGATAGCACCAGAAATGAAATGTGTTTTCTCAAATGATTCGAAAATGCGCTGTTTTTGTGCACAGGTCACGTGATGAAAATTTTCAGCTCATTTGGCATACTCCGGCCTCTAGAATGCCGTTATTTATCTTATCATTCACTTCTTTCAGGCTGTTAAATTTGTGCTGCAGAGCACACAAGCAGGTCTGTTCAAAGCGTTGAAGCTCCATCACTCCATCTTTCTTACACGGTTCCAAAGCTTGGGTTCATTTAAATCAAGCAGCTATGTTCCCTGAGCGCATGTCTTGCAATGCCTGTATTTGTTGTACGTCGTATCATGATCACTGCAGAATGTAACTGTGATTGAATGCAATGTTAAATACACCACGCAGTTACAGTCTATCTTCTTATGAAAAGTTTTTAATAACACCTCTTCAGTCATAGCCTCTGCGACATGGCCGCTCAAGCTGTTTTCTAATTTTGGAGTGTTTCCTAAATTTCTAATTGATGCAAACTGCTGCGCTTAATAGCTTCTTCTTGCTTGTTGTAACTTGGATATTACGAAATTGCGTAATGTCCCAAATTTTGTGCAGGGTGCGGCTTGATTAGGGTCTATTCTACACTCATAGCAACTTTATTCTTATTCTATTAGAGCTGCATGATTTTTAGCATTTCAACTTCTCTTATTTATTTGTTTTTACCTCTGACAGCATTAGAAGTTGTCTGGTAAAATAAATCTACCTTCTGAATACAAGCATTTATACAAGATTAGAAGTTTTAAATAAAATAGATAATTCCAATTTATT
This sequence comes from Amblyomma maculatum, assembly GCA_023969395.1. NCBI lineage: Eukaryota > Metazoa > Arthropoda > Arachnida > Ixodida > Ixodidae > Amblyomma > Amblyomma maculatum. The sequence goes on along the minus strand of JAJIZL010117444.1, from coordinate 5,165 downwards.
CCTTCAATATCCATGCCAATATCATTGTTTTCGATAATGACCCACATTACACGTTTAGAGTTGGCAGTGTCCTCTTGGTAAACATTTCTGTCATGGCATGGTTTAAAGTGCAACCAGTAGTGATCGGCTTTTTTCGTTTTATTTATTATTTATAAACAGCATTTATTTGATACAAGGATGAATTTGTGGTCGATGCATGACTTAGTGACTCTAGAGTGTGAACATTCTTCTGTAGTGAATTTATGCATTTATTTAGTGATACGGCCAATCTGGCAGGCGATTTAATACGGAGAAACAAGTTATGTATACAAATGGGAAAAAAAGTTTGAGTAAAAAATAATATAGTACCACACACAATAGCACGTTAATTATGGCACATCAATAATAACAAGAACAGCAAATATGATATCAATAGCACATATAAACTAATTTCTAACACCAGGTAGTAGAGAGTGGGATGAATGGAACAATTTGAGTCTATTATTGCAAAATTTTAATACATGGCTTCATTTTTACAGGGTAAAAGACTGCATTTGAAAAAAAAACTTCGAGGAAGAAGCAAACGGTTAGCGAACAGTATACACTAAGCCCCAGAAATTCCTTTAAAACAAGACCATGTCCAAGGCATATCAATACAATGCAAAATGTTGAACACAATATTGAAGTCTTTCCTATTATTAATTGCATTAACACCGCGAAATCTAGCCAGTAGGTTTACGTCGTCTCTCACATGCCCTCTTTGAGTCATTATTTATACCTATAGCTACATCTTGAACCAAAATAGGCGGCTGCCCACTCATAGATCTTTTTTTGGAATCGTGTTAGTTCTTTGTGGTACAAAATAATGGACTCTTCGGGTGCCTTGTACACTGCACAGTGTAAGTGTTACCCTTCCTGCTCAGAGAAAGAACAGCCATTTCAGCACTTTCTACGTATGTTACATATCATATCCACACATGAATATTAGTGGGAATAATACCTAACCTACTATCTATCTTTGCCACTCGTATGGACTCTCAATATCATGGAGCCTGACATGTGATGGCTGTGAACAACAATAGATATAGGTGCAATTACTCCAATTCAACACCAAAGTGTGTGGAAGAAAGAAAAGCACACATGAGAGGAGCGTACAATTTTAAATAATTACAGGGGCCGTTGTTCTCCGAAGTATAACGTGAACAAAAATTTGCCTTTCAATTCGATATAGGTTACGTTTTAGAAGTGCTCTATTTTCTGTGGTCTTATGTTGGAGCACGTGACCTTGCATTTATATGCGGAAGACGTTTAGTAAAAGGAATTTATTGTAGCTTAGGGCTCTCAGGAGATATTTCCTGCTTTCACCTTCACTGCATAAAGTCATAGCTGCTTCTTCCTGTTTTTGATTCCTGTAGATATCAATCTCCCCTCGCATGCTCTTTATGGTGCACTTTTCGTTCATAGGCCCTGCTCAAGAGCTGCATCGATGTGGGCGACGCAATTCCTCGTTCTCTGAGTGGCATCGGGAACACCCCAAGCTTCCAGGAAGCCTGCTCAGTAAGCTTCGTTCACAAGTTCTTTGTACCTGTCAGGGAGACAGAAAGAGGCAGAGGCAAACGAATTTAATTAGTGATGCAGTGTCTGGGTACATAATACAAAAACAACAACAAAACAGGGCTTTTGTAGAGGCAGGGTACTGCTACTTTCTTTGTGCATCCTCCTGTACCGTGACTGAGATGGAAGCTGGTGCTAATACACAAATCTGTTTTCAGCCTTAAATCGTGGTTTAGTTCTAAGATGGATAGTACATACTTCAGGCATGTGAAAAAATTTTTGAAAGAGCTGATATGAGAAAAGTCACCATGTCATCATGTATGTATTAGAGGAAGCCTTAAGCTGCATTAAAATATTTTGTTATTTTCTGGAAACATTCATTTGAATTCCGTGCTAAGCTTAGTAAAGTAAAGATCTGTGATAAAATACACCCACTTCCCTTTTATGCTTTAATTTTGTTCAGTATGTACATATATCAGCATCGCCATTTCGTGCCCATTAGGAAGTATGATCCAGAGTGTGGAGCTTGTCTACAGTTTTTTTCTGTCTGTTATTACGATCATTTAATTTAGTCTCAACCATACGAAATGGGCTTGTATCAGCGGAATTCGCTTTATTTGTTACACTCAATAATGGCTGAAGAAAAAGCTTTCTGCTCGTAATTACTAGCCCTATTGTTCTAGGCATACACGATAAGTTGTAATTTTAATACCTACGTTATCATTCATTTCATCAAGTATGTTTTCTCAGCCCTATGTTAAGTTGCCAGAAATTTTAAGTTAATGTCGAATAGGTTTTCTCACAGTTGCACACATTAATGCCCTCCCACGTCTCTTCAGTGAAATGAGTGCATTTATGTAATAAACGTTCACGTTTTTAAAGGAGAAATTTTAAATTTCTGGGCGGCAATTTTCATTATTTAGCATTGAGCAAAGCATGCTGTGTTTACCTCAACGTTATTAGCAAAGTATTATAAATGTTAGAATTTCATTGGTAACTTTAGTTTGAGACGACTTTACAACGCCTGCGAAGCAGTTTCCTTCCAACGTGTGATGGGGGCTAAAACAAATAGGTACTAAAAAACTCCACATTCATTGTTAAAAATTTTCCACCTAAAATTTGCAGAGCAGAAGATATCGATGGTTAAAAATGAATTGACGCTTTTTGTTCTCATCTTATCCACTCACCCTAGGCAAACAACGACGTTATTTCACCTTTGGTCTTCATTGCGGATATGCGCAGATTCCGCGTGCTTCCAATTTTTGGCACCTGTTTCATATGACAGCCGCTTTTCTCTCCTAGGCCAAGTACAGCAGCTGAATCTTGGTGGAAGATGCAAGCCTTCGTCGACTGTATGCCAACCAGGCCCACCCATGCTGACAGAAACCATGCGTGGTAAGCTTCATTGAAAAACTCTCAGCACCGTTCAGAAACAGGCTGGGGTTAAATGATTAAGGTAATGGTGCAGTTGTTTGTGACGTAATACGAAGCAAACAGAAGTAGCAGGCCTTCTGTAGCCGCAGAGCACAGCCACTATCTTCAAGCATCATTCTTTACTCGGTTGCTAATACAGAAATCAGCTTCATACATTTAAACCTGGTTTAGTTGGACTAATTCTCACTGAAGAGCGTATGGTCGATCCTTGAAGCTCGTGTCAAAATTTTAGAAAAGCAGATTTCTGAAAAGTGGGCATAACATACCCAAGTAGCCCATATTACGTGGACACCTGGGGCTCGAATGGGCAATTTGGGCCTGAGTAACCCCAATAACACCCACGAGGGCCCCCTTTAGGGATCAAGCGGGCAAGGCCAAAATGGGCTTGCCTCTGTTTTTCTCATCTGGGCATTATATAGGCTTGGAAAGGACTGAGTACATAGTCCTACATCTGGCCCTCAAGGGTCCCGCTTGGGGAAATTTAGGGCCGATGCAAAGAAAATTTGGACTTTGTGTTAAAAATGCTTGGGCTAATCTAATTGGGGCTGCCCACTCAAAAGCCTAATAGGTCCCACATGGGCCGCGGCGAGAATAAATATAGGCATGCCCGCAAATTGCCTATATCGGACCCCTGATGGGTACTCGAGCGAAGGTCAGACGGAAATGTGGGTTTAATGCAGTTTCTGGGCTGTCCCAAATGCGGCTGCCCACCAAAAACCTAGATAATTTCCGCATCACCTGTAGCGGGGCAGGGAAAGTGCTCCTTCCCGCTTCTGCCCGCATCGGTCTCTTGCGGAGCACTTTAGGCAGACCCGGTGCAAATGTGGGCCTAAAGCAAATAGAAGACGGGCTGGCCCGAATGAGGCTGCCTACTGAAAAGCTGAATAGGTCCCGCACGATTTGCGGCCGGGCTGAAAAGCGGGCATGCCCCCCCCCCACGCCACCCAGACGGGTATTTCTTAGGGTACCTGCGGGCAAATGTATCATATGTTCATATTAAATGCGGTAAAAATAGGATGAGCCTAATTAGGGCTGCCCATGAAAGGCCGCAGTGGGCTCAAAATTGATCGTAGGCCGGCTTAATGCTCTGAAACGTCTCCCCCTTATCTTTAAGGCACCAATTTATTAATGGAATTCCTGTTATACCGGCCACTAATTTCCTCTTCTGGAGGCTTCACGTAACTGTCCTAAGCATTTCTATGCCATGAATTAAGATTATATTTTTACATCAAAAACTATGTTAATCATGCAGTATTGGCAAAAAATATGCTACAGTAACTGTTCCGCTTTACGAGTATGTACTGAACTACTTCCAAAGTTTTCCTGCGCTATTATTGTTCTACATACACCACTGAAATTAATATTCAGAACATTTTGGGGGTGATATTGGCCAGCCCGCATTATTCTAGTGTTGCGAATAAATTTCGCCTATGTTACTCAGTGTCGAAAACAAGATAAAGTACAGAAGTGCAAGATGCCGGGCTAGTTGGTACTGCATAATGAAATAAAATAAAGTAATAGTGCTCAATGTTTTACACTTGATGCATAATAGAACCTAGCTGGGAACCCCCGAAAATGCCAGATTCCACCCATGAGGGCAGCATGTGGGCCAGTTCGAATACAGCTGGCCTCCACAAAGCCCGCGCCGGTACTATTCAGATATTGGAAGGAATGATCGACTTGAAAATTAAAACTTGGATCAATGGGGCGGAACTGCCTCCTGAAACGTAGGACCCATTTGTGATTCTGGTACCCTGCCCACATTCCGATATCTGGGCTGAATGCGGGCAGGGCCTATTTGGGCTGCCCACACGGATACAGATTGGGACTGATTACAGCAAAATTGAGCAGACCACGCGGGGCCCCTCTGGGTACGTGTGCAAATCCCGCATGGGGCCTGTATGGGCAGCCCTCAGAGGCCCAACGCGGGCCCCTATGACATTGCTCACTTTGTGCTACTTGGTTATGAATGATTTTTAGAGATAATGGCGTGGTTAAAATTAGAATAAATTTATAGCTTTGTGTAAAAGTGCATTTCAATTTTATATGAAGCGTAGAAACACTGAAATGTAACACCAGGTAAACCCCTTATCATTTTACCCTTTATATTTGCGCAATATATATATATAAGATGAGATAGGGGTGCACAAACGAAAACAAAGGTTTATTTCCGACGTTTCGGCCGGGGCCCGGCCTTC
>JAJIZL010117437.1:0-15149 GCA_023969395.1 Amblyomma maculatum | reverse complement strand
GGAAGTCGGGCTCAGTGTTGTCCCATATATGCACTCCTTTTCTTATGAGAACATCGCCTTACGCTGGTTCTTCACTTTGTAATGGTATTAGGAAAACAGTTAAATAAATGTTTACGTCCCCAGTACGCGTGCCGATAGCATGCGCGTCCCCGCGGATTGCAGCGCCAGTAGCCTGCTTCGGAAATGGGGTTAACAAGTCATCACCGAGTTTTGCGTGGAGACGGCTCGACATGATGGATTTAGTCGTCCGATGAGTTACACTGACTTCTGCCAATAGAAGGTCACCCAGTCCTTTTCTCTGGCCTTCCGGGAAAAAATAGTTTCACCTTGCACGGCTAGAAGTCTTCGGTTTAAAACATTCATCGCAAGTTTACAGAAACGCGTATTTAGACCTTCCGTTTTTCTGAGAACCAAGAAAAATACATTGACGCTGTTGCCACAGGCATAACAAGCTACAAGAGCTAATTTGTCTTGCTGATGTCAGATGCTCTCAATTTATTTATTTCCCGGCATGAACAAAATGCGTTTCGGCTCAACCTTTAACCGATAGGAATGAAAGCATGTGTACTGAAAAATGAAATTGTTTACTCTTTCAGTGCAAATAAATAAACAAACGAATTTCCTTAGTGTAACCCTGTACATGTCGCCGGGCAATACTCTCCGCAGGTTAAGAGAGAATAAACATTTAATAGTAGAATTTGGTGTAACGAGTCGTCATTGTGGAAGTGCAAGAGGAATTATCTCCCGCGAAATGTGGATGCCGTACACTGCATTTATTTATGCACCCCACGTGGTATGTTGCGGTTGGAAAAGAAGCGTTTTCCTCTGTGTGTAGCTTCACTTCGGCAAAAACATTCTTGCAATCAAAGCAGCTCCAGCTGCGAAAGCTTGGAAGAACATTTTTGTGCGCTGTAGCCATTTTTTTACAAGTGCGCTTCTGACGCGCAGCATGCGGTAAAAATGCTAGCGTACATTTTATGTTGTCTGGTGCTTTTAAAGGCAGCAGCGGCCCACAGTCGATGTGACGAGGATTTTATAGCAGCGCACTTCGATTATAATCCTGACGCTTGGCAGGTGGGTGTCTTTAGTTTTTTTCTGTGATTTTTCTGTTCAAGCGCATGCATATCTTTTATAGAAATCTTTAACGAGTTAGTGTATTTTCCCTCACGGCGTGGCCGAAGTTTTCCAATCTAAGCTCTTCCGGACAACATTTTTAGCCTTCAGTAAGATGTGGTGTCGGCCTAGTTGGGGTAGTACTTCAGACATCTTATAGTTGCGCGAACGAAGACGCACAAGACTGGGTACAGGACGAGCGCTTGCCCTGTACCCTGTCTTGTGCGTGCCTTTTTTCGCGCAACTATAAGATGTCTGAATTTTTAGGCTTCACACATTTTTTTTTTGTCAGGCTACCTGTACTAGTTAGCTCAATGAAACCTTATTATGCTGCCTTCGGTTTCTAGTCTTGCCCTAGTGGAGTAATCCGAACTTAATTTTAGCAGTCTGTGACTATAGGTTGGTCGCTGTGTTTGTATCGTCCTCCTGAAAAGCGCGGCTCTTGCTGTCGATACGACGTTACTATAACCAAATTAAATAGAAGAGGTATAAAAGCGCTCGTGTTTTGTTTTCCTTTTACTGTTTTTTCACCTCTCCGGATAGGCGTCTCACTTCCACCACGCACAAGGGTTCTATGCACCGCCAGTGCGATGCGGAACATAAATAGTCGATGTTTTCTTGTTACCTTTGCACTGAAGAAGATATATTTTAACAGAGCAAACGCGGACCTCTAATATACTTGGTATTTAGGAAAGGCAGAGGCCTCCAACTGATCTTTCCGTCACAAAGCGCCTTCACAAGTTTCATATAGGAACTCCTAGAACCGCAATGGGCGGGTTTGTGCCCTGAAGTGCATCATGCCATTGCCATAGCCATCGGCCCAGTTATATCAATGGACACCTCAAGCATTTTTCGATGCGCACAGATACCGATGAAATTTGTGTCACTTCTGATTTTCAATGTCATGAATGTGTGTGCAAAACAGCGCAACTGAAAATGCTTTACGTTTCTTACTTGCTCTCCCAATTCTACTTATCCCCGTGCTGGCAAACAGTAATTTTTTACGGCCGTTTAACGCCGTGCTTGCGACATCAAAGAGTGACAAGTAGCGCCCCGCCTCGGTAATACAAAGGTTAGTGCGCTAGAGTGCTGTGCTTAAGGGTACAGGATCGTATCCAGGCCGTGGAGGTTGCTTTTAAACCGAGGCGAAAAGCAAGGTTCCCGTGGGCTGCGCGATGTCGGTGCACTTTAAAGAACCCCAGTTGGTAGAAATTTCTCGAGCTTTCTACTACAGCGTGTAGCATAGCCTGAGTCGCTTTCGGGTGCTAAACACCATGAATGAAACCAAACAAAACCACTGACAAGTAGAGTGGAACGGACGACCGATGCAAAGTAGCAGCCCTACACAGTGCGACTCTGAAGTAGGCAAAGTTTTGAAAAAGAGATGTGCGTATTAATTCAGCCTTTGGCTCGACATTTATGCTTATGTGCTGACCTTTGGTAATAGAAAACGAGTAAGCCATTACCCTGGTATAGGGCAGGGGTGTGGCGGTGGTACTCAATTGCAGCCTGTCACAGCGCAGACGGACGGCGGCCTGTTTGCGATTAGTGGTGTGAGTAACTTTGTAGTTTTTAAGCATGAAATGCTTTTAGCAGTCGTTGTCGCGACTTTGAGTTGGCGTCCAGAAAACACCGATTGCGAACATCCCTGCTCCGATTCTAATTGTTAAGGACAGAGATTTTCCTTCATTCGGGAACGGAGCGAGATTTGGCGAAACGAGTACTCCGCTCTCATAGACTTCGTCGCCTTCCCGTGTGATTCCGCCACGGAGCCACACACTTGCACACAGAACACCGCCCGACGTCAGCGATTAGAATGACAGCTGTTCAAAGTGCCTTCGGTCATTTACGTCTGATTAAGTCTGACAGTGCGTTGCGGAGCTAAATGGCGCTTCAGCTCATAACAGACGTTAAACACGCTACTGGAGCAAACGAACGTGCTTCTTCCTCCAACGTCCTTGTCAAGCCGTGTAAGCTTCTGTATCGTTCTGCATTTCAATTGCCACCATCGTCATAGCTGCTCGAACTGAACAAGGGAGCCTGATGAAAGGAGAGGTGGGGAGTTCCTCGCGGAAAGCGATCACTTTACATGTTATACGTTAAACGTAATCATTTCATGATTACATCCACTCTCGCTTACGGAAGAAACCGTAATTTTGTGTCTCAATGTAATTTTGTGTTAATGAGTTGAACCTGCCGTTGTGTAATGCGCGAAACCCCCAGAGAAAATTAAGATCCTAATTTGCCACGCATTCTCCAATGAGAAAAATGTTCACTACAAATGGGTTCATGCTATCTGACACCTCAGCTGGTACCCGAACCTAGAACCGCGGATTTGCTTTTAACATTTTACGTGCACCAAGCTTGGACGGAGGAGATTAGTCCCACGTAGCAGGCCGTGGTCGAAGGCGGATGCTGAGCAGATATTAGTTTCGTAGAGAATGCCTATACCGTCATTATGCCAAGGGTAGCAATTAAGAGGAAGATAGCAGAATGCAGCAGATTAGTAGGTGAATTCTTTTGGTTAATGAAACCCAACCCTAAAATTATTGGTAGGAGCGAACCGCAACCAAAATAATTGACTCCACGGAGCACATTCTAAACCGAGCAGAGGCGGATGGGCTGACATCGGCCGAAGAAAAAGGAATATGGAGTGTCAGTAATGTTTGTTCACCGTATCGTTCGTAACCTCGTTGTTTTAGAAAATAGGCCCCTTGCGCCAAGGTGTCAGATGGCGAAAATGCATGGTTTCAAAGGTGTACCTTATCCTGCATGAGTAACGGCAACAGTTGGTGGTGGTAGGCGCAAGTGATCCTGGCCAGGAGATTGTGTAGAGCGAGGCCTCGAGGACAGCCCAGCATTCTGTCTCGTAACTACGACTGGCATTTGTCGTATGTGCACCTGTAACGGCAGTAGGATTTAGTAATGTGCTTCTTTTGCCGTTTTATCGTCGAATATGAACGTTTTTAGATGCATGGAACCACCACACGCTGCGTACACCCAAGCATCAGGCAACTGTCACGGCAGTGGGTCTCCTGAAAACAAGCAACTGCTTGAGCCGGAACTAACCGCTAGTTCTCACTCATCGCCAGATTGAACTATTACCTGATTCTTGAGGAACTCTACACCTGTCCCACAAAGGGTCACTTTCGCCCAGCGCACCCCGACAGCAGCAGGCGCGGGCGCACGCTCACCAGTTTGCGTCTCATGAAGCAGCAACTTTCCGAGCCCCACACGGACATTACATTTCATTCAAGGTGTTTGCTTATTTAAAATTATTGCTTGTGCAATTTGCAAAATAAAGTCTCATTTTGTAATAAGGCATCCGAGAATATAAATCACCCATTAACTCAATGCTGCCTGAAAATCGCGTGGCATGACCTTAACAACAAAATCTTATGCTTGTGTTCCCTCCTGCTACTTGGTTTTTTTCCAATGATGAGGCAAGTAGTAAATGTATTGATGCATGTGTGAGATAACAGAGATAAATGACGCTAGTGATCAATCGAAGAATAAAGAACCCCGCCGTGGTGGCGTAGTGATTAGGGTGCCCGACTTTTGTTTCAAATGGTGCGGGATCGAATCGCGGCCGCAGATGCCTCTTTTCGATAGAGGCGAAAATCAAGGCACCCGTGTGCTGTGCGGTGTTAGAGCAATTTAACGAACCCAGCGGTGGAGATTTCCGGAGTCCTTCACTACGACAGGGCGTACCTCATGACCTGAATCTCTTTGGGACGTTAAACTCTATAAACCAAACCAAATTGAGCAGAAAAGCGCAGGTACGTAAACGAAGGTAAAAATGAAAGCCGCAAGTGGGATCTATTGGCCCTCTTGCGTAATACCATTAAGGCTAGATCTTAACTTTGCCCTAAATGTTTCGGGCAGCATCCTAAACTTAATAAACCTTGGGAGATCTTGACTTGCTGATATTAGCATGTGTTCTAGCACTTGGCTTTCCAACTGAACTTGCGTCTTCCTTTAGACAGTCAGAGGAAACACAGGAACAATGCTAACAATGCGCGAATATCTCCCTTAGCAAACGTTAGGCACGTGACAATCTGTACAGGAGCTTAATTGCTTAAAATTGCCACGAATGAACCTTATAACTCGGCAGCAAACTTTTTGATAAGCTCTAAATCTCTTCGAATGTACGTCAGACCTCTACAAGCGCGAGACGTGCAGTACACAAGCGGCAACACTATCAATATTTAACACTTGTTGTATGATTGGTACGATAAAGAAGCAGTCACAAATGACTATCTCGGTCAGCAGGCCATGAACAGTGTGCTTCCTTATGCATTTTTATTGATTACCATTGTTTGAAATGTTCCCATTGATTTGTTTTATTGCTTTCTTTTAGGCTCGCATTAATACTCGTTAGCTCGTGCAAGTTGTTACTTAATTGTACAACGCGATTAACTCGAGCTGCTTACTGCGTACATGTATATTTTACTGTAAGTTGTACTGTTTTCCCCTTGCGTGTATATTTTAGTTTTGGCTGTATTTTTTATTTAGGGCCGTGCCTCATTAACGGTATATTTAAGTTCACAACCACAGATGTACAGCCTTTGTCAAAAGTTTAGAACCCAGGGGGTTTGCTTTTAAGCCGTATATTATGCCTTCTTCAAGAATCGGGGAAGTCCTAGCCATTGGAGACGGTACGACTAAAATTTTCTTTGCATTTAGCAAGTTTAAAAACTTGGAAATGCATTACGATCCACATAGTACAGCTCCGAAGGCGACCCCTGGGCTCTAAACTTTTGACAAAGGGTGTACGTCTGTGTATATGTCAATGTATTCTGAATCCATCTGTGTTTGGCTTTCATTTGTTATCTCCCCTGACAACTCGAAACTGTTGTTGTGTCGTCGTCTAAGTATTTTCGCAGTAAGCTGCTGTCGCCAGTGTGGTGATGAGGAACACGAGCTGCCCAAGGATATACAGAGCCTCTTATTGTCTTTTATTGTGCAGTGACAGTACAGGCTGATGCTTTCCCTTTTTGCTTGTCCGTTTTCCCTGGTAGAGGCTTCGTCTCGATGACCACCTTATCTTTCTAGAAGGAATGAGAGATAGTACGCTCTTTAGCTCTGCGCTCATATGGCAACCGTTTTCTATGAGCATCTGCTAGACTTGAAGGCTGAGAACGCATCGTTCTGCTCCATCGGTTCAATAATCAGTTCAAATGCGGGTAGCCGAGAATGCCCGCGGAACACTTTCGCTCGCGTGTGGCGAGGAAGGCCAGCGACCACACGCCTCGGCCACCGTGTATATGACTTCGAGCTGCACTGTCCGCTTCTTTGTGAGATCAAAATACATGCCATCAAGTGAAACCCTCGAACCCGGAAAACCACTCGCACCAGAGTAGGTGGTACGTCTATTGCAGCCCCTTCAATCATCTTAGCAATCCTATTGATGAGATGGAGGAATTTCTGTTACTTAGTTTCGAGCTTTTTACTCGTTCCGCCACTCATCGCAGAGAAACTCCTAAAATAGTGTATCAGAATTCATCCCGGCGTTTCGACTACTTGTTTCCAATGATGATCCGCAGTTTCTATTGCTCTGTCGCTGTCTCTTGAACAGAATGAATTGTATTGCATTTTGTCCGCGTACGAGCATATTCCTGGGGCGACAGGCTCTTCCTGAAATGCTTCTAGCGCAGGTTTCAGCTAAGCAACACTCTGGTTGGTGATGCGGTACTTTTATGTTTCAACCGAGGTGGAGACCCTGTTGAGTAAGCAGTAAATTGGACCCCGTCAGCCTTCGCGAGACCTAACAAGCTAGTCGTTTCATGAATACAGTGAACATTAAAGGCATAAGATAGCTACTTGCGGCACTTTGCTGGGAAAGGTCTTTTTGTACACATCGCCTGAATTGATCTCAAAAGTGAAGAGTGGAAAGCTGCACACGAAGGTAAGTCATCCCCGATCTCCCTTGTTAAGGGTGTGTCTGACGTCTTCGATGGGGAAATTGCCGAAAGCCTTTTTTTTTCTTTGGAGGTGGGCGGGCAGGTGCCGACAGTGATTAGGACGCTGTGATTTTTTCTATATCAGGAAGGCTCACTCGTCTCAGCAGGTGTCGACTATCATGTATTCCGAGGTTACGGCTAAATCTCGTTTGGAAGGCTATGAAATGACTTTGCTTCCTTTCGGGTCGGGCGGCCTCCATTCGATCATCCAGTTTGCACACTGTTGACGCAAGAGTAGCAGGCCAAAATTTGACCGCTGTTGACGCCCTGGGTAGGCTTCAAAATCAGATGAACTACTGCATGCTTGAACTCCGCTAGTATTACACCAATCTCCCAGATGATTTTCGATTAGAGAAGCTCATCGGTCTGCATCGATCAATAATTATGCAGCGTGGTCCATATCTATCGCCGTCTGCTACCAAAGTACGCTTGACAGATTTCCGTATCATAGTGTTGTCCAACTCGTCTAGGTCAAATTTTTGTCGGCACCAAGGACGACGCTGATGGGCTTTCGTTCATAAGCCATTCAGATTCGCTTTTGTATCGGCAGACGAAAAAAAAATACGCTCCGCCTTGTTTTCGAAAGCTGCATATGTGCGGCTTTAATTGCTTCCAAAAGACAGGTTTTTCTTGCCCTGGAACTTCTCTGGTCCATTCAATGACTCTAAGGCTCTGCGAAGCGTCATCGGACCACTATTTTCTGAGAATGAGGCACAGCGCTCCTTTCGTCAATCTGCGGTGAGACGTTTGCTGTGGCATTTCACCTTGTGCTGTCTTGTTGCATACACTTAGAGGTCAGGTTGCATGCGGCCTACTTTCATTTTTCTGACAGCCGTTTCCTCGCAGGCTGTCAGGAGATTATTAATGAGATGATCTCACACAAGGAGTTCACCTTCATTTCTGTTGTGCAATGTCTTCCTGGCCGTCGCTTTGATATGCCTATAGTCAGACCGAGACCGTATATACAAGCTACCAAAACGGATTCAATTTTTATGAATGTAACCTTCTTTGGACACTCTTTAAGTATTAGTGTGAAGGAAATCCCATCATGAATCAAACTGTTACACCAGGGCCACATCTCTGTTTATTTCCAACTGTGGATGCTTCTTTCCTATCTCCCTGTTATGAACGCTCAGTGTTTAAGACTCTCGACTATTTAGCCAAGGGACCTGGCCTCTGTCACGCCACAGTGACCGCTTGTCGACACAAAAGAAACGAAAGCCAACTATGCAGTGTACAATTTTAGCCTCGTTAGAGACCACGAGGGGCTGGAAATCACCCAGAGCAGTATATTAAAGCGTCCTCAGAGTCTGAGTCGGTTTGGGTTATTAAACCCAATACAACCATACCAAAGTTTCACTAAAAGCAGCATTATGTATGTTCTAAACATATATTTACCATTATTAGGTGCATCTCCTAGTGTATTAGCTATAGCGACAGCTCTACCAAGTGCAAAGATCGCTTGCAAATTACGTGCCTCTATTGACCTCGGTTTGACTTTGTAGGAACATAGCCCAACTTGCGTGTTCCTTGTCCTTAAGGTGCCCTTTTCAGCCTAGCATGGCAACATCACAGCAAAAGTAAAAAAGAAACAGAACATGTAGCGGAGCGGGTAGGAACGTAAGTCATTCTCGTGAGTAGAGCGACTACGAGCCTCGCTGTTATCGCCTCCGTAAAGAACACCAAACAACTACAGGTTAATTTGTTTCTACTAGCCAGGACAACCCAAGAGCACGTGGTTATATTCACATTCCCTCAGGCGTTCCAGGTCGACAAGAATACTAATCCACTTAGGCAGTTCGCTTTGGGCTCCCACACGTCTCTAGTCATCGAACGAAACGATTTCATTGAAGACGAACGCACAATAACATCTACATGACAAACAGTCATTCTCGTCTCCTTTGAGCTGTGGATACAAAGAACTATATATATGAAACGGAAAACCTTCATGACTTTCAACTGGGAAGGTTTATACGAAGTTATAGGTGGGAAGTTCTATTTGGACAGTACGCTGGTAGAATATCACAATCAAAGATATCTCTCAGCATTCGATGAAGGCATATACACATGTTAAGGGTTTTTACACTGGTAGCCGGTCATTGACAATGCTAAGATTCCTTTCTGCTTAAGCCGTGCCCAAATATGAAATGTGTCGGAATGTAGATGGAAGAAAAATTGTTTAACACTTAAACCTACAGGTAGCCTTTTGAGTCGTTCCAATACATCAATTTCTGGGCCTCCACAGAGCACCATCCTATACAAAAGAATAGGCATAATGTCTACTAACTCTAGGTACAGTTGTTTGTTAAAAAGACCAAATACTCCAATAGAAAATGCGTAAGAGGTATTCTAAAACGTGAAACGTTTTGATACAACAAATTCCGACAGTGGTTTTTGCCATTCTTGCCTGAATGACAGTACAAAGAAATTCATTGCTTTCATCACGTATAGGAGTAAAAGCGCGATAGAGTCTGCTTTATAAACACGTGATAGAGGCCAAGTCCTTGCAGCGAACTCGGCGAAACAAAGTTCTGGGGCTGCCAACTGGAATTCAAGATAGCAACAGCAAACACACGATCTATTCTTTGAAAGTGCACACGTGACATGGGCATACGTTATTTGCAACATATACCAAACCTTGGCACTCAGAAAAACAATGCTAGCTGCAGCGCGCGCATACATGTATAATCCGCGGCCTTGTCAGGCTCTCTCTTTCATCACCTGAGTTTGTTCGCTCCAAAACTGTTTCAGATCCCGTTATTGCAGAAGTGAACCCCCTATCGGTAGTGTAAAGGTGCTGTAGCCCCCTGCATTCTGGTGAAATGTGCGGGTGTCATGTCCCATGTTCCATGTGATTCGTCATCGCTTTTTTAATGTTTATCTGGGCTCCTATGTATTTACAGTTAGCTTTAGCAAGAAAAACAGCCTCGACCATGTTTTCTCTCAAAGCACAGAAGATCGCAATGTTGTCTTCATAAGCCAGCATTTTAACGCCTACATCGCTTTCAGAATGCGGCTTAAAATCGCGTAAGTTTGCATCTCCGATGACTGCCATATACAGAAAGGCTTGCGGCATACCGCCAGACGATCCCTTGTTTTTTCACCGCATTCTATTCGTCAACTCACCTACGTAACATTCATCCGTTTCAAAGTCGAATATGCCTCAGCGGTCTGGAATCCCCATCGGATCTATGCAATCTATCAGCTTAAAGCCACCCGAAATCGCGCGGCCCGTTTCATCACACCGCAATACGACAGACAACATAGTGTCACTCATATCAAGATACCTCTCAGTCTTCAACCGCTAGCACTTCGGCGTAAATTCTCATTTTTTTTTTACTCCCCAAATTGTATTACACCTTCCCACAGCTGAAAAACGGTCTTGCACTCGCCGCTTCACACCTCATGCCGACTTCTAACTCTTTTAAGTTTCAGCGCATACATGGCTCTACAAACTAATTTAATAATTCTTTTTTACCTAGCACTATGACATTGTGAAATGACCTACCAGATTTCACAGTAATGAAATGCAACAAAATAAATTCAGGCATTTTAATACAGCACATCTCAAGTGCTGTGTTTTGCCGCGTTTCTGAGGGCGTGTATGTGCGTTTTGTTCTTTCTATCTCCTTCCAAGTTGTTCTTGAGCCGTTGCGTCTTTACTGATGTTGATAGACTGCATAGTTTTTTTTTTTAAATATTGTTATAACATGAACCCTGTGCCATGTTTTTCTCATTTATGTCACTGGCCACTGTATTATGTAATGGCTGCCCCCCCCCCCCCCCCTCTCTTTATGTAATGCCTTAAACCAAGGGCCTTTAAAGGTAAAAAACTGATGATTATGTTGATAAAGCCTACTAAGTTAAAATCTCCAAGAGATATGATAAAACAATCGCACTTTAGATATTGCTGGATACTCATGAAAACTACCAATCTATGTTTCGAATCTATGCATAGGCATTCACACATACAATTGTGTCATGAAGATTGGAAGAAAAAAAGTCAACAATCAGCATACGAATGGTTTGGCAAACGGTGAAACTTTCCTCAGTAATTCCAGCCCTTTTCCATATTAGCGACGCACATCAACAAGGTATACCAGTTGCATAATATCCAGCATGTTATAATGCGCAGTGAAAGGCGTCAATATGTGATCGGCTTGCTTTTGTGTTTCAAACTTCATTCCTGAAATAGCAAAGACATCAAGTTCTTTCTCCATACAAACTCGGCTAAGTTGATACTGTTACGGTCTGCATTCGAAATGTCTGAAGACGGCGAGGGTGTTTTGGACGCTGGGTCAAACGACAACGACACTGGAACTGAAGCTGTTGTGTTTGTGTGCCCTCGTGTTCCCGAGGTGCTCCTGATGTTGAACTCACTCCGCTCGGGAACGGCCATTTGGTAGAAGTGCTTGGTAAACTATATCGCGATCACAACCTGGAGCTCCGGAGTGGTCGCCAGCTTGATTCTCAGACTATGCCACTCGAAACTTCCCATCCAGAGCGGCAACACCAGTGCCGACCATTTTTATGGCACAGCCTCGGGAACCGGGCACCTTTTGCGGCACCGATGAACGCTATGTTGAAGACTGGCTTTCCGTGTATGAGCGGGTAAGCAAGCACAACCGCTGGGATTCTACTGTCATGCTTGTGAACGTGATTTTCTACCTGGCGAGAACGGCGCGCGTCTGGGTCGAGACGCACGAGGAAGATATAACTTCCTGGGAAATTTTCAAGCCGAAGCTGAGCGACTTATTGGGAAAGACAATTGGACGCAAGCTCAGAGCAAAAAAAAAAAAAGATCTTGCTTGACGAGCGCATTCAGCTAGCAAGTCATACGTGTCGTACATTCAGGATATTTTAGCACTGTGCCGTAAAGTGGACAGCGCCATGTCAGAGGTCGACAAGGTGGGCCACACCGTGAAGGGGATCACCGACGACGCATTTAACCTTCAGCTTTGCAAAGATTGTACGACAGTCGACCCCATCCTCGAAGTATATCAGTGGTTTGAGCAAACTAAACACCATCGCATTGCTCCCCGTTTCGACCGCTTGCCAAATACAGCTGCTGCGTCTTCGTGCGAAGATCTTCCAACACTCCATCAGCTGTCCCACCCGGCAAACGTGACCAAGATCGTTCGCAGATAATTCGATGCTATGACCCCGTTGCATTCACCCCTCAGCCTACGGACGCTACTAAAGCCTTGAACCAAGCTCTCATTCGCCAGGAATTGGCGAGCGTGGGCCTCAATGCGAACGTCAGCCTCAACTCTGTCAGCAGGCTGCATAGCCCTCTCTCCAACCCACCGTTCCGGTCTTAGCTGCTGCGCCCATCCCGCCGCGATACCGCTAACGCTACTGCAACCCCGAAGAATGTCGAACCTCGGACGACCGACCATTCTGCTTCAACTGCTTACGTGCCGGCCACATTTCTCGTCATTGCTACAGCCGTTGGGTTTTGCCACCTCAACCTCGCTACTATACTGACCACAGCGCCGAATATCAACCACACCCAAACTCTCTCCGTGATACGCGCTCTCGTGACTTTACCTCGCCAGCTCCGCGCATGCCCTGCCGCTCGCCGCATCCTCAGACCCGTCGCCTCCGCTCGCCCCAACTTTTCATCATCGCCCTCACCTCTCTGGCTCTATTCCAGAAAACTAACCAATGCAGCTCCCAGAGGTGACTCTGCATTGACGACCCGGCCTGAAAATCCTCTCCTGACCGTGGGTGATCGACGCAACCTTCTCGACATTGATATGGACGGCATACCTGCAACCGCTTTAATTGACACTGGAGCCTAAGTTTCGGTCATTAGCTTATTCTTTCGTCGACGTCTGAAAAAGCTTTTCACCCCTGCCACTTCCTCTGCCGTTCGCGTCGCCGATGGCAGTGCCGCTGCTGCCGCTGAGATGTGCACTACTCGTGTTAGTATATTGCCGACCGTACTACTCCTGCGCTGTTCAACGTTGTAGACCGCTGTACTCACCATGTGATTCTCAGTCTTGATTTTTTGACCGTCTCTCGACAGTGCCTCTCAGAAGCCCCGTATCCGCGCTAAAGAACTTGTTCGCCTGCCACCCGAAGTCGCCATCTACGTACCCATGCCTCCGTTTCCCCCTCTTCTTGATGGCGCCTACCTTACTTGCCCTATCAGTGATGTTGGTCTTCAGCGTAATGCCCTCCTTCTCACACCGCTGCCAGTGCCATCGCCAACCGCACCTACGTTCGGATTCTTAACTTCAGCGTCTCTGCCCAAGTCTTGTCCCAAGGCATCGAACTTGCCGATTTGTTTCCCTCATCGAGTGAAGTTTCTGTTGTGTCACCTGAGCTCCAATCTGATCATCGTACACCCCCGTTCTCGGCCACCTCCTATTCCGACCTCATTTCTACAATGATCGCTACACATCTGCCACCAGACCACGTCAGCGCCCTCCCACAACTTTTGGATTCCTACAAGGAGATCTTTGATTTCGGCAACTTGTCTCTCGGTCAAACCTCCGCTCTGATACACCGAATTAAAACCGGCGATGCGAGCCCGATCCACCGCCGGCCGTACCGTGTACCTCTGTCTGAGCGCCAAATCATACAAACTGAAGTCGACGAGATGCTAGCGAACATCATCGAGCCCTCCAGCAGTCCATGAGCATCACCTGTCAGCAGTGTCACCTGGCGACAAGTAGCGGAAATGTTGTCTACAGAAATAAGAGCGCTTTTAATCTAGCCGTCCATGACACTTCTATGGCATATTTACAAAGTAATCAGCCTGTAGGCGAAAACTTTGTAAATGCACCACAGAAGTGACGCGATCGGCTGGCTTAAAAGCACTCTTATTCCTGTATGTACATAGATTTTCGCTGAATATATAGGCATGTAATAACTGAGTTCAGTTCAGTCGTTCAGTCGTGTCCGACTCTTCGTGACCCTAAGGCCATGTCACGCCACGCTTTCCGGTCTTTCACTATCTTCCTAACATCACACAACTTCATCTGCAGTGCCTCGAGGATGCCATCTAACCATCCCGTTCGCTGCCTACTCCTTCTCCGGCGACCCTCAACCTTTCCCAACATCAAATCTTTCTCCAGCGACTCCTCTCTTCTCATCAGATGACCAAAGTAAGTGAGCTTTAACTTTAGAATTTGACCCTCCAAGAGCAGTCAGGGTTTATGGTCGACAATATCGACTGATTTGATCTTCTGGTAGTCCAAAGAACTCTCAAGAGTCTTCGCCAGCACCACAATTCAAACACGTCAATTCTTCGGCGGTCAGCCTTTTTCACAGTCCAGCTCTCGCATCCATACATCACAACTGGAAAGACCATAGCACGATTTATACGGATCTTGGTTGGCAGACTAATGTCTCTGCTCTTTACTAGGGGGTCAAGGCTAACCATTGCTCTCTTCCCCAGAAGCAGGCGTCTCCTAATTTCATGGCTACAGTCTCCTTCCGAGGTAATCTTGGAGCCCAAGAAGAGAAAATCTGTCACAGCTTCCACTTCTTGTCCATTGATGCTCCAGGACTTGATAGGGCAAGACGCCATGATCTTTGTCTTTTTAATGTTCAGTTTAAGCCAAAACTTCTCACTCTCTTCTTGTATGCGCATCAGAAGTCTCATGAGTTCCACTTCACTTTCTGCCATTAAAGTGGTATCATCCGCATATCTACGGTTGTTGATACGTTTTCCAGCAATCTTCACTCCAGCTGAAGAGTCGTCCAGACCGGCCTTCCTCATGATGCACTCTGCATATAGGTTAAATAGGCAGGGCGACAGTATGCAGCCTTGCCTCACTCCTTTCTCAATCGGAAAGCAATCAGTAAGACCATGCCCAGTTCTGACTGTGGCCTCTTGTCCTTCATACAGGTTCCTGAGGAGACAGATGAGATGGATTGGAACTCCCATCTCTTGGAGAGCTTGCCACAATCTGCTGTGATCTACGCAGTCAAACGCTTTCGCGTAATCAATAAAGCAGAAGTTGATGGGTTTGTGGAACTCTCTTGCTTTTTCCATGATCCAGCGAAGGTTGGCAATTTGGTCTCTAGTTCCTCTGCCCTTGCGAAACCCAGCTTGCACGT
>JAJIZL010117391.1:0-11085 GCA_023969395.1 Amblyomma maculatum | reverse complement strand
TGAATCTTTCTGTTCTGTTTCTCTCTGTCTTATCAGCCTGGGGACGTAATCTGCCTTTCTTGAAGCACCCGACATAACAAAGATCAGACGACCGGAAGCCACAGCCACCGCAATCAATTGTCGGCTGCATTCGGGTTGCTATGAATGTTGTCGCTCACTTTAGCAGCAGTGTACGCCGCGATCCACCTCTTGTTCTGTTTGAGCTTTTCTTTTTTTTCTGTAGGCGTAATCTTCACCAAACGCGAGGTCTATTCTCGTCTTCATGATCATGCATTGCTTTGCCTTTGCTTCTAGACTCTTGTTTGCTTCGCGAATCACAAATCCCCAAGCTAAAAGCAGTAGTTACTGAATCATTCCAGCGGATGAACGGTTACTGTTACCTTTTGCTGTATTATAGTTATTTAGCGTACTTGTAACACCCGAAAAATGACATTTTTTTAATGGTTGTCAAGCATTCTGCAACATTTTCGCCATAAGTTCTCTACCGGAGGCCTTGGTGACAGTTTAAACTCAGCATATCGTCTGCCAACTTCGTTCCGTCCTTCTAGAACGCATGGATCAATAATAAAAAAGGAAATTTAAATTCTAATGTGGGGAATGAAAGCTGTGAGCTGCATTTATAAGGAACTTCACAGTAGTCGACAAACTAACACATGACAGTACATTGCTGGGAAACGCTTCAAGTGGCTACACGCAATCATGCGCAATTTTAGCGTTGAAAAGTCGCGCGAACAAAACTGAAAAGAAGCGAAATGTAACATCAGTTATTGTACAGGGATGCTGTACATCCCTAGTGAAAAAAACCCTATTAGTCACAATAACCTCATACAAATTCTCATACTAAACTCATTCATCAATGAGAAATATATGAGAATTAATGAGATTAGTATGAGTTTGGTATGAGAAATCTGTATGAGGTTATTGTGACTCCTATGGTGTTTTCCACTAGGGATCCGTGGAAGCCTGCACCTGGGCATCCTTAAGAACATATAAACAAAGTCGAAGAATGGTTTGCTTTGGTTTGGTTTATGAGATTTAACGACCCAACGCGACTCAAACTATGAGAGGCGCCGTAGTGGAAAGGTCCGAAAATTTCGACCTCCTGGGTGTCCTAACGTGCACTGACATTACACAGCACACGGGCGACTTGCTTTTCGCCTACATCGAAAAGCGGCCACCGCGGCCGGGATTCGATCGCGCACACTTGGGAACAGTAGTCGAACGCCCTAACAATTGCACCTCCATGGCGGGGCCAAAGTCGAAGAGTAACGCAACATTTTCGGTGCTGCTCGCAAGCCATAACAACGTCTTTCACACATTTTTTTTATTCAGCATTCCGATATGAGATTACCGAAGGGCAGTGCGCCGTTGACTTACCTCGTCGTGTCAGCGAACTTTGTCGCCACATGTTGGCCGTTTTTGCTCTACATAGATTGAAGGTTTTTATATCGACGTTCATATGTTTCCGTATCTGAACGCTGAAAACAATCGTCTCAATCTATGGCTGAATACTACGATGCTGCCTCTAAGTAGCTAAAAATAGAAACTGCGTTCATTGTTCAATGCAGCCGATGTGAAACATGTCGACACGATGCTGTAATGAAGCTTAGCGACTTTTTTCGTTAGCCCTGACAACGGAAACTTGTCGCTGTGCTAACTGATAGTTCTGTTAGCCTGGAAAAAGTCAGAAAAAGTTGTGAAAAAAAAAAAAAAGCTCCCGGGCTACTTGTGGCCATATTCCTTAGCGAAGCATGTAAAAAAAACATCGCTGCATTGCATCCTTTGCCCATTGCCTTTCGAGAAGGCTTACAGTCCACTTCTCATGCTCAATAAACCCCGCCGCAGTGGCTCAGTGGCTAGGAAGTTCGACTGCTGAATCCAAGGACGCCGGATCAATCTCGGCGTCCTTGCCAATGAGGAACAATCGGGAACGCGAAATACCATTGCACGTTCAAAAACTCCAGGTGTCGGAAATTTTCGAAGCTCTCCACTATACCGTCCCTAATAGATGAACCGCTTTGGGACCTTAAACCCTTTAATTCAAAACAAACTGTCATGGTCAATATGACCAGTGACTACCAGGGTCATACTGCCACTGACGACACGATGATCTGCGGCGGTCACTAGAGGTCTCATCAGACAGGCAACACGATGCGCCTGCAGGAAAAGACGTCATTAAGACCGAAGAACGCTATCTGATTAAGCCATGATACAGCGACATCGCTCATAAAACCACCTCAATGCCAATTTCTATGCGCTGTAATTCAAGGTCATTTTAGGTTGGATACCCCAGCGTACAGAAAGCAAAGTATTTCACGAACAAACAGCCGAATACCTGAATACTATGTTGTCTGAAGCAAGGGATAGTGCACCCAAACCATTAATTAGCGCTTAATTGAAAGTTCACGGATGTGCAAATAAGTCATGCAGCCTTTGACGTGCTGCCTACCAGAGACCAATTACTCATCACATATTCGAATTAGCTGTTATAGGACGGGACAAGTCGAAATTAACGCGCCATATAGTTCTCAAGAAAGTTCCTCTCATTTCTGATTATGTCGACTGAAACATTATTCTAGGCCGTCAAAAGACCCTCACACTGTGGAGACGAGATGCTCCCACCTACTGCAGGCTGTAGCGGTTTAGACATATTAGGGTGTATGATAACTGAGGGTCGGTATTTGATTAAAATTTGAAGTCTTTAACCCGTCGCCTTGGTAGTGTTAATAAAAACACCATCCCATGTTGATGTGCTTTCTCAGCGATCAATACCAAGTTGGTTTTCTGGAATAGCTATATAAGCACAATATTTTGTTCGCGTTTTCGCTTTCCTAGATTCGAATCCTTCATGCTCGCGCAAGTGTTTTCAATTTTTGTTGATTTACACGCATTCATTCAGGGTGTGAAAGTATTCGCGCGTGCTTTGGACGTGAAGATATTACTTCAGGCGTGTTCATACACGGTATGAATCAGTGCCAAATAAAAACCTGGGCATTTCTTCCTTTCTCGTGATGAAAAAGCTGAAGATTTCGCCCTTTGTTTATAAACCTTTGCGCGTGTCTTGCTGCCGATGAAATCTGTTGTATCTGCTTATTCTTCTTCAGAGCTCGCTGTATATCACGCAGGCGCCTGTTCGCACATACACTTAGTACTTGGGCCAGTCCTGCTTTGGTCGCTAAAAGGCGGCCAGAAGTGTTATAAAAGAAAAATAATAAATAAATAAATTTTAACCTATATGTCTACAAACTAATTATCCCTGGCCGGAAATGGAGTATATATGAAGTACTGGAAATGAAAACAGTTTCCAAGAAGAGCGACCGCACCACTCAAGTTGGCACCTGAAGACGCACGGCTCGCTTGACACAAGAGCACTCGACCAGCACGCAATCGGTAAGCGCAAGTGTACGCAGCACTCAAAATCCGGATTGTGCTGCATTAGGTAGACAAGCATCTGCACAAACATATTGGGAAAAAAAAAAGGAATAAAGAAAGATAAGGACCCTTAGAAGATTTATTTGCCTGAGGTGTTTATCTATCTTTGAATGTGGAAACCCGTGAAGATCCTGCAAAGGCTGCAAGTTTCTTATCGAGCATTCGTGACAGTAGTGTTCGCTTTGTTTCTCCCAACTCCTGTATTATTGCATGCTGCTCAGAAAAATAAAATGGGGAATGACACGAGCTTTTTCAGCTAATCTCAGTCGCAGGCTGCCGGACGAGGTTTTTATTCTTTAGCGCAATGGAGATTCTAACTATAGTAGTAGATAGCAAGGAGAGACAACGACCGAGCAATGTTAGTAATGGTTGCCTCGTTGATATGTTGATATTTTGAACTATATACTGCATTAAACCTTGCTTGGACTTTTTATCACTCACACCCGTTTTTTTTTTTTTTCAGAATAGAAATGGGTTTTCCATACGTTTTGTGCTGTATACCATGATGGTTCGTATGCCAGAAAATGCAGATAGTGGGAAGTAATACCCCCCTCCCCTCCGGAATGTTTACCCGGACTCGGAAGGGTGCGTGCGGACGCGTGTTCGACGGCTGCGGACAAGCTGGTAAATGGTTCATCAATAATCAATAAATATATGCCTTTTGATAATCGACTGTAGAGGTTGTATACTGATGGCCTGTATGTGAGGAATTCAGCGCAGTAATTTAGGGCAGTGCGTCCCCTCTGGAAGACTGGGAATGCTATCTCGTTAAAAAGACAAAAACAACTCGTTGTTACCATTCAGAGTTTTGTACCGGCTAAGATGGCTGGTCAAGTAGCGCTCTTTGTTCTGAATAATTTTCAACCAGCATAGCGTTTAGAGAATAAATATGAATTATGCAAAGGCGCATGAATTTTAACTGCCAGTCTTTTCATATAGTTTCAGTGACCTTTTCAGCAGTACTCTTTTTGATCGTCATTATACTCATTTATTTATTGACTAGATGCTACATGCTGAAAAAGCGAATTGAGGAGGCAATTAATTTTAAATTATGATATGCTTAACGAATAGACAAGCAGTCCTCTTGCTGACGGAAAATTCCTGCATATTGTTGCAGTTCTTAAAGACACTTCTTGAAATAGGGTGCATGATCGGACGTCGGTTAGTGAAGAAAAGGCCGCTTATAAAACCTGGTGGGGTATATTACAAATTGACAACCTCTCCACCTCTGCTGTAGGCCCATAACGTGCGAAATGGGGTTGTAAAGACTTAATATTACTCGGAAGCGAACGTCACTTTGAAAAAGAGATAAAAAACAAGAAGACTGCTCTGACTTCATTAGAAAAAAGACGAGCCTGATGGCGGTAAACCTGCAGTGAACAAGCATAAAGGAACCAGGGCATTTCAGAGGAGCCCCTCAGTATAGATAATAAATATAGGCTTTTTGAGGTAAAAAGACGGCTTTTATGTAGTAGTAATGCTAGTTAGTGCACAACACGTGTCTGGATCATGCCATAAAGCCCGAGCGCCCCTGCCCTGGCCCATGTCCTGGGTTGTTCTAGGGCTTGAAATGGGTTTATTCTAGGCCCGCCACTTATATAGTAAAAGTCGACTTACCCAAAATAAGCGGCTTTCCTCATAAGCTGCTAGGGGAACGGGCCCGAGGTGCGCATCACGCTAAGCTTGGAATATCTGTCCCAGCATCGTTAGAGCGATAACGTAGCGGGCCTGTGCCGGGCGCGGCCTTTCAAGCTGCAGGCCTGATCCCGGCTCGGGCGTCAGAATGAGGACCTTGAAGTGCTCTAAAGCTACTGCTGGCGTCACAGCTCACCAGTAACAGGTCAGCTGTGACAACTAGTAACCTGGCAAACTAGTTTTTGAAACTTCACCTTTTAACTATTATCATAGGTGCTTGATAGCGATCAGAGATCTGTAACTGGAAGTTAGTAATAGCAGTATTAATTTTTAAAATTACAACGCAAATGCTTGCACTTACCACCAACGGCTGGAATCTAATCAGAAGAATTGGCTAAAGGGTTCGAACCCGACCGCAGCGGCCGCTTTTCGATGCCGGCGAAAAGTAAATGCGTCCGTGTGCTGTGCGATGACAGTGCGCTTATTTGGCGCGCGCAAGGTAACGCAGAGTATATAAAGCGGGAAATGAGTAGGGGATATTAAACATGAAAGAGGTTTCGTAATTTGCTGTAAACTTGGCAGTGTGAGGATGTGCAAGTCGTCGGAATGGTACGATGCAGTTGCCTTAGGATGGTAAGGTCTGGGATTAGTATATTATATCTGATATGAAAACGCATGAAACTAGTAAGGAAGATGTCGACAAACAAATCAGCAGTAAGATGGCAAGTTGAGGAATTCAGGATTTAACTGCAGTACAGATATTCGGCTTTGACCGAGGAAGACGACCTTAGTACAGAAACAATGAAGGAGAATTTCAGAGATATCCTTACTGAGTGCCCCGTGGAAATAGGCGGTGGCATAGTTGCACAGGATACCGGTAGCTATCTAAGGAGATGAAATACGTCATTAAGAAGCGTTAAACATGAAAGCCTGCAACCCATCATACAGGATAGAACTGGGCATGGCTATGAAAGCTAAAACGGTGGCGGCAAAAACGTTTATTGGAGGAAATTACATGAAGGTTGCTCTGGGGTCAGGCTGAGTTCTTTTCCCTCCCAGAAACTTGGTGTAGTCCCTAGTACGAGAGGCCCTAGTAGATTCCTCTGCGGCCATTGCTCGTTTGACCATCGCCTTTTTGGCTTTCAGGTCGGAGCTAGCGAGTAGCGTTACCTACCAGTCCTCTCGGGTGGGGTTTGGATGAAAGGCAGGGTTGGAGGGGCACGCCTGCATCATGTGGAAGAGGTCCGAGGATCTTTCCTCACAGTGTGGGCACTCCCCGGAGAAGGCAGTGTCAAAGTGTTTCAGCGACGCCGGGCACATAATCGTGTTCGTGAGCAGGCGGAGAAACAGGCGTTCCTCCGCACTCGTTAATCACTTACATGAGTGGGGGTAAATGCTTTGGCGGTCTTGATATAGTTTAGTTATTTGCCTGAAAGTGTAGGCTGGCGTAGGCTCCACTTCTTCTTCTGAGGAGGGAGACGAGAGTGCCCTGTTATAGAGCGCGCGGGCGGCTGCGTCTGCTGCCTCCTGCTTACGAGCTACTTTGCAGTATCCGGTAAGCCAGGTACGGTACCCAGCCTTGTTGGACCTTTCTACACGCCCCTCGCTTGTATTGAATTCGGAGTGTGTTGTCGCTAACGCGATGGCTACCTCCTATTCTTGTGTTGCGTTTCAGACTTCAAAGCTGAGCCTGTTCCCCGTTTTGAACTCGTGGATCACCACCGCTGTGCACCATCCACCTTGGTGCGGGCCGGACGCGTCCACGTAGCATACTCCGGATTGCCCTCCGTAGTGGTGAGCTAAGGCCTCTGCCCTGGTCTCGCCTACCTTCGTGGTCGACCCTGGACATTTCAGTTGGGAGTGGTTTCACGCGCAGGACGTAACGAAAGTCCTGCGGAAGTCTTACTCTCTCCTTAGTTAGAGTCATGTGTCGTATGTGTAGACGGGTTAATCGGCGACGCTTCGACGGTGCCTGCGATAATGGCGTGTATTGACCTGTGAGGTGAGCTTCTCTCAGTTCCACGAAGGAGTTCGTCATACCCAGACATTGGAGTATCAGGTTCGACGTGGTTATCGGGAGGTCGAGGGCTTTCTTCGTTATTTTGCGTGTGATCACCTCGAGGATGTTATCGTCGTGTTTCTTGAGGTGGAGATAAGGGGTTCGAGCACGTCATTCTGTTTGTTACAAAGGCATTGGCCAGCCGCAGAGCGTCTTTACTTGTTCTAGACTTCGCGGCCATTCGACCCACCTGGTCCTCCATCTTCTTTAGCTTGTCGAGCGTGTTCATTTCCAGCTTACGCTGGTGGCTGAAAAGACCGAGGACTCTAAATTCTTCTCTTTCGGAGTCAGTTACGGTTCAAGTCGCCATTCTTTCTTATTTGTGTATTTTTAGAGGGGTGAATATGAACCAATTCCGACTTTTTTGCAGAGCAATGAAGACCGCACTTGTCGCGCACTCGTTCACCGCAGCGGCTGCCTCCTTCAGGCTGGCCTCTATTTCTCCGAGAGAATCCTGCTTGGCTTATATGGACATGTCCGCGTACAGCGCGTGCTGCACATCCAGGACTTCCTCCAGGTGGACCGGCTGGTTCTTTATTGCAAATTTGAAAAGCAGCAGGGATAATACCGCGCCCTGTGGCGTCCCTCTCGTGCCTAATAGGAAAAGGCCTTATTCTGCGTTCTGGATCCTCACGTGGGCCTGTCTGTCTGTGAGGAAGCCTTTTATGTACCCGAAGGCGTTCTCGCCTTCCGTCTCCGAGAGGTGCGTCAGGATCATTTACACGTCACATTGTCGAAGGCTCCCTTCAGATCTAGGGCCGGCACTATCTTACCCCCATTCGTATGTTTTATCGGGTTTAGTACCGTTCTGCTGAGCTGTAGTAGGTTAAATTACACCACATTACAAAGTATAACGCAGAAAACATTCAACGGGCTCTCAAGAACGACGACAGCCTAAAAGGGGTCAAGAGGAAACTATAGGCATAGGCAAAACCCATATGTAGGCGCTAAGATAAAAGGTGGGCTATGCCATTACCAGTCTCGATAAGATAGTAAAATAAAGTAACTGGAATAATCAGGACGGTAATGAGAATTGCAGTCATGCGGAGTAATCAGACGTTGTGGAGGTAACAAAGAACGAAGTAAACAAAGCCTTAGAAGCAATGAAAAGAGGGAAATCAATGGGGCTTAGGTAACCACAGATTTTTTGCAGGATGGCGGATATATGGTTCTAGTAAACATGCATGACCATGCTTTATACGTAATATCTTATTGCCTCGTGAGTACTAGAATCCTAAAAGAAGCCGACATTATCTTAATCCACAAGAAATTAATGGTCAAGGGCTAAAAACTATGGACGGATCAGTTTACTATCTGATACGGGCAAGGTATTTAATAAAGCAGTCGCTAATAGAGTCAGGGCAATCTTAGACTTCAATCATGAAAGCAAAGGACCAGGAGGACTTACGTAAAAGCTAATCGATAATAGATCACATTCACACTGTCAGCCAGGTGGCTGAAAAATGCTCGGAATATAACCATCCCCTATACATATCTTTCATCGATTACGAGAACGCGTTTCATTCTGACAAAAATGGCAGTAGTTTAGCTCTGGTTAAAAGTTGCGCAAGCAATAGTGCAATGGTTGAGCTTAAGGTTCGACATGTAGTGTAGCTGCGGGTGTAGCTTGACGTGTTTAGCTACGATTCAAGACACGATACACAATGAACGATTAGTGTTCTTCTTTGGCTTTATTAACACCGATGAAAACACATCGGTGGTCAGTAAAGTAGTGAGACTTTGTCTTGACTCGACTGACCACGTATCCATCTTCGGCTGCAGCCCTGTACATCACAAAGTCCAAACTGCTTCCCCCCTGCGCTGTATCCTTAGGTTGTAAATGGCTCAACTGTAGGAGACAGTTTGTGTTTACAGCGTGTATGAAAGCACTTCCTCTCGTCGGGTCTTTATTGTAGTCGCCGATGCACAAAATCAACTCCTTTTCTGCCCGGTTGGGCATACCGCTGGCCACAACGCAATTCCTTACCCTGGGCGGCGGCCGTCCGCCCCTTGGACCCTGAGTAGTGCGTCCCGACCACCGCTTTGGCACACGCGCCAGGATTTCGACGCGCGCATGCAACATCGGACCTTGCTCGCATCGTATGCAGTGAAAGAGTGCGATCCGGGGAACGCCAGGAGCTGTCTTTTACGCTCTTCACGCCATTTTGCCTGTCTGGCAGCATCGCGAACTCGTTCTTTCTCAAGCCTTTTCTCTCGTTCTTCTGGTCCGGGGAACGCCAGGAGTGCGAAGTGCGTGAGGACGGGAGTGAGCGGTGCGTCAGCACGGAG
Source organism: Amblyomma maculatum (assembly GCA_023969395.1). Lineage (NCBI taxonomy): Eukaryota > Metazoa > Arthropoda > Arachnida > Ixodida > Ixodidae > Amblyomma > Amblyomma maculatum. The sequence goes on along the minus strand of JAJIZL010117391.1, from coordinate 1,670 downwards.
AGCGGACGCTTGAAAACTGTGAGAATGTGCGTGAGCACTCCCCCTTCCTCCCTTCCCTTACGGCGCAGTTCAAATGTCGACGCAGCTGCGGCTCAAGGTCAAGCACGGCTTCCGCCGGGGATACGCGACGGCGCGAAACCTGGCGCAGTATTGCTTACGAAATAAAACCTTAGCAGTAATATATCCATACTGGCTGCACAGCAACCATAGTCCTCCATAAAGAGAGTAATAAAATAGCCGCACAAGGCACGTAAGCAAAAAGACATAATATTCGCAGTGTTATTTACCGCTTTTATAGGAGAAAAAATGATAAACTGGGCTGGGAACAGTCAGGGATAAGGGCTATTGGAAAATACCTTAGGAATCTGCGATTCACTCATGACCATTGCCTTGCTAAATAACCCAAGGGACCAAATGCGAAGAAAGATTTATGACCCAGACAGACTAAAGTAATATTCAACAGCCTCGAAAGGGCACATCAGTTTACGACAAGGAGCGATGCTCTGGTAGTGGTAAATGAATACGTCTGCATAAGGCAGGTTGTGGCCGCAGATCCGGACCACCAAAGTGAAAGGTCTTGGATATTTAAGTTTGGAATGGAGTGCATATGACAAGTACTATTCGACCAAGAATGGCAGCTACCAGTGTTCCTCAAGAGAAGAGTCTGTAACGACTCTATGGTAAACTTACCTATGGGGCAGAAACTGGGAGGCTATATAACGAAAAGGGGTCTACTTAACTTGAAGCAATGAGTTATCGAAAGGGAAAAAATAAGTATAACGTAGAGAGCCATGAAGCGTGCCGAAGGGGCCAGGGAATGAACGCTAGTTACTCTCATTGTAGTCGAAATCACGAAGAACAAATGGACATGGGCAGGACATGTAATGCGAAATCAAGATAACCGATGATCGCTAAGGGTGACCGGTAAGATTTCAAAGGAAGACAATCACAACGGAAGGTTAGGCGGGTGGATGAAGTTAGGAAGTTCGCGGAGAGCATGTGGATGCACCTGGCCCAGGACTGGTGTAATAGAGGTGTATGGGAGGGGCCTTTGCCCTGCAGTAGATGTAGTGATGTTTAGGATGATGAAGGAAGCAATGTTTACCAACAAACATCACTTCTTGGTGGAGGTGCCAAGCGATCTCTTCCCCACCAGTGTTACATGCTGCTCCCGCCCACATCGGAGCGGGAAGGTCACGTGGTACTCGGGCTTCTGAGTGACGCTTACGTGTTGGCGTTGCTCTAAGCGTGCGCGCGATATGGTGAAAATTTGTTGGTCCAGAGCACATAGGGTTAATCGCGTAAAACTGACATAGGTGTAATTAACGGCGCCTACAAATTTCTTGTTACAACCAGGCGTCCTCTAGCTGTAGAAGTGAACAGGTTTAAACAAATATTCAATAAACAAGTTACAGGTTACGATGATTCACCCGTTTTCCGATGCCCACCAACACTTCTTTGCTATACCATGCTGGGAATATTTTCAACTCAAAATGTCTTCTTTAAAGAAGTGGAGGAAGGATTCAATGAAACACTCGATAGACGCGCGACTGACTAAATGGCTTTCCCGTATGGCAGTGGATAAGCGTTTATGTTACCAGTTCTGTATGGGTCATCATCATCATCATCATCAGCCTGACTATACCCACTGCAGGGCGAAGGCCTCTCCC
>JAJIZL010117373.1:0-10158 GCA_023969395.1 Amblyomma maculatum | reverse complement strand
TGTGTGTGTGTGTGTGTGTGTGTGTGTGTGTGTGTGTGTGTGAAAGTTAAGGTAACTTTCTTGCTAGTCTCTATTTGGGAACACTTTTTTCGCGCAATTTTCCGGAGACCACGCAGCGTATATCTACGCTGCCAGAACCAATATATTGATTGCGTTGTTCGCTATTATTTCACGCCTTTTGGCGTTCTGGGTTGGCAAGAGTACCACATACCGCAACGAGTAGACTGATACACGGTAGAAATGAGAACTGTGTTGCTCGTCTTGGTGGTAGACATGGTTGAATGTGGCGCGCCAAGCTCACGTAGTGTACATCACTCTTCTGACTGTACAACCATAATCCAATGTATTTGGGTAGCAAAATGATTTTGAGAGATAATTTTTTTTTTTCACGTCTAGGTTCTTATAGGTACTGTATCCGCCAACAATGTCTCGAATAGCCCGTTACCAATGTGCCCGAAGAAGAGCGATGGGGCTGGGGCTGGGCAGTCATTAGAGGATCTGGGATGAGGGGCTGTGTATATTGGGTTGAGCATAATTGTGCGAGATTTTCGGGCATCGTGGTGTTCCCATGCGATGATATGCCGCCTATGAGGGACACCTTAGTAGAAGGTCCGAATAATTTCCACCACCTGGGGTTACTTAAGGTGCACTGACATCGCACCGTAAACAGACGCTTGCGTTTCGCCTCCATTGGAACACGGCCGCCGCGGCCGGGATCGGACCCGTGTCTCAGTAGTCGAGTGCCATAACCACTCAAACACCGCGGCGAGGCTCACCAGTATCCATTAGTCATTGTCTAATTGAACACTGTAACTAGGTAATTACGGCGTTTGAGCAGTTACCAGTCTCGGGAGGACGACGAAGGCTCTTGTTCTAACCAGTCCGAATTTTTCGAACATCAGGGGACCCATGCAATAACTGGGGACCGTAAACTACTTTGAAGAAAACAATGCAGCCTGAAGACATATACCTGTCCAATGCTTGTGCGCCCGGGCAGTGGACGTGTTCAAGTTCTGTGAAACGGGCGTCTTGAGCTCGTGGCTGAGCTAAGCTTCTTTTATTTTTTGGAATATTTTTTATGTTTCGCGTAACGTGATAGATACGTTCTCGTTTCAGGACATCTGCGGACGATACAACCGCAGGCGCGACGGGATTTCACAAGCGCGTAGACCTCAGCGGCCTGATTCTGCCGCAGAGGGGGCCCATTCGCGGCTGGCAGGCATTCAACCCCAACCTGCTCTTACCACAGTGAGGATTCAATTTCCATCGTCTGTCGCAGGGCGGCCCCGCGCATGTGAAACCGATCGGCCACAATGGCGCGCCCTCGAAGGCTGCGTCCATAGCGGAGTCGCGCGACGTGTGCTCGAGACGGCCTGGAGGCCCGCGCGTCCTCGTTAATAGCCATGAAGACGTAACTCCCGCGTATTACGTAAAAGAAACCGAGCGCCAGAAAAATAAGAGAAGCCTGACGAACGACTGAAGGCTCGCCATTGTAAGCGGAGCACAATGGGCATCAAGACGTTGAGGCGTCCGCGTGGGTGTGTTTGCAGCCAGCACCCGTCTCGGCTTTTGTCAGCGATACGCAGTGCTCCAAGTGATGACCAATGACAGGGGAGGCCGCTTGGGCTGTCAAGAGGAGCCTGCCGCTTTTGGGCGCGGGCGCAAGGCCCGTCTTGTGGCGCTTCGGCGAGGCCGCCTGACCGACTTTCCGCCACCGCTCGCTGTCCACCGCGCGCAGGTAATTGCGGAGCGTCCGCGGCCTTGGCGGAAACAAACGCGGGGTGTCTTTGTTGCCGGCTTGCTGTAGCGTCGCGCGTCCCGTTACCGGGATGGGCAGCGGCCTTCGGACTCCCTTTCGGCCGCGTCAATCAAGCGTCCATCAGCCGCGACGCCCGCGCCGCTTTCCGCCCGAGCATCTCGCCCGCGCCAGGGAAGGATAGAGCCACAGCTGTCGATTACGGCCAAAATATTTTCACTTGCGCGAACCCTCAGGAAACGCCTCGAGACTTCGCTTCACCTCAGATCCGAATGGTATACCGAGGAGATTTTTTTTTCTTGCCGGGGAAGGGGGGGGGGGGGGGGGGGGGTCAGGAATGCAATGTTTTTTGAGTAATTCTGTCAAACTACACAATTAAATACATCAGAGTTCTATTCCTGTCTTTATAGGTAGTACATTCGAGAAGTAGCCTTACTTGGAATACTTACATGGCTAAGAAGCCTATGAGGAAGAGTGCTTCAAAAACGTCAACTATTGATCCATGCCCTTTATCGACAACCCGTCGCTTATATGGGAGCTCCGAGTTAAGCTATGCAAATTATGTGTTTAATTTTGCTACGTATGAGGGGCCGATGAGATGGTGAAGAATAGGAGGCCACACTGACAGAGTCAGTATTGCGAATCATGCATGGTGACTAGAAATTAACGTAAAATCGTTAACTGAGAAAGGCAGAAGATATACTTGATCAATTTAATATTTCGCCCAGCCTGCCTTAAAAGAAACAATGAAATTTCTCAGCGCAATTGGCTACTGCCCGCAGGAACCGTGGAGCTGAGTAGCGGGACTCCCGAAAGACGAATGGCTCTCCGCTACTCTTTCTGGGGCGGCGGCAAAGTTGTGGCCCCATGCATGCCTACTTGTCGGCCTGCGCCCACAGGCCGGCGGGAAAACTGCGCGAAACTCACGATGCCGCGCCCATGGCTGCGGCGACAAATTACGTCCCGAAAACAAGAGTTTCGCCGGCACAATGGACGTATACTCAGCGAAGCGCGCGCACCTGCTCCCCGCGATCTGCCGGTACACAAACACAAGAGGCCATTTATACTGAATGCCGACTCGGCGTTCTGCTCGTGACATCTTTACTTCCTCTTGCGCGGCGCGCGCCCAGCCCTAGTACTCACTGATTCCCACTTCATTTTCTTCCGGCCTCTATTTATGGGCAGGCTGCTTCACCCAAAAAGACCAAGAGCTACGCAAACTCTTAAGCCCTGCCGTAGTGACAACGAAGGGACTTCCCTGTCCTCCCGAAACTAGCATGACGCAGCGATTACTCAAGGCACACTCTAGACGGCGCTCTGGTGCGCGTAATTGGCGCGGCAGACCGCGAAAAGACAATGCCGAGTCCCGCGGTAATTAGTCCTAACGCCTAACGCGCTTAACCGTCCGGCGCCCGGTGCGCTACGTGCGGCAAACAAATCAACCGCCGCCACCTTGTTCGCGACAGCCCCGGTGCCGAGCACCGCTTAGCCGCAGCGCCCCGTTTGCTCGTTTCCCTCTCACTAAGCGTGATTAATCCGCATCTGTGTCAAGTTCACGCACATTATAAATCGACTGTTTAGAATTCCCGTCCTGACGCTTTTTGCTAATGCTTAGAGGATGTTTGGTCGCGCTACTTTCCGCAGGCGAGAGTGATGACGACGCCGTGGCCGCGACAAGCTTCACGTAGCCTTCCTCACGGAATCATTATCGTTAGATCGTTTTTAGGCCTCGAGCGCCGTCGCCGGTCTCCCGGCGATGACTCTTTTTAGCGGCAGCGGTCGAGGGCGACACCGCCACCCTTGTTCGCGAGCAACTAGCGCTGGGGATTGGATGGAGGGCGCCATGCAACGGCATATACGTGCTCAACAACGGTCGTGCCGCAAAGAAAGACCGCCCTTCAGTTATCACGACCCTTCATCTTTACAAAGGTGAAAACGCACTTAAGACAAGCGGCTGTAGGCCTTGGTTCCTAACAAGTTCAATCACGCTGCATTTTCCGGTCTTTATAATCGGCAGCTTTGCCGCGACTTCAGTGCTTATGTATACGCAGCACGGCGAGGCACATATCCGTGCATCCCGAAGTGTAACTAACACTGCGTGCAGTGTATGCTCGTCCAACGTTGTGTTTGAAAAGGAGGGGCTCCGGGGTGTGCGCAACTAGCTATAGGTCCTTGGTTAGGAACTCAGGGTAATCAGGGGATCATAAACAGGAATACACGGATGAAAAAGCATTGCAACTCATGAATATGATTATCTAAAATAAATTATTTTACACAAGCTTTAGAACCTAATCTTTGAGCTTCGATATTCCCAGGCGTTACAATAGAGTTTGAGTTGGTTAAGAACTGTACAATTGTGTCCCGTGTTTTCTTGATTTCGTGTTTTGCAGGAAAACGAAGCAGTGGCCAGTGCATGATGCTTAATACGCCTACCGTGATTTTAACGAGCCTCCAGTACATTTTTTCTTTTGAGAGAAGACTCGCATAGCGGGTATGGAGTACCTCTCAAAATAAAGCAGTCGTACACGGCTTGCCTTTAGTTTTACACACACAGATATATATATATATATATATAAAATGGCTTGATTCGTGCCACTTTCTTGACGAATAGAAAGATTAGGTAAATACTGCACTGTGAGCTCAGCAGCTGGGGGGGCTGTGAGGCTCTGCCACGGCACAGTTATCGAATCCGCTCCTATTCATCATATATATACACATCAGTTCCAAACGGTATTTCTTTGACGAGACATCGCAATCTGTTAAAGAAGTCACCCAATATCCCAATGAAATCGCGTACCAAGTATCTCTCTTCGTAGCCGGTATATTCACACTCATATCTTTCAACTTAGCACCCCCGAACCAACTTGCCGGACTAACCTTGGCCTTTCGGTAATCTTTACAAATATAAGCAGCTTCATTCCTAAACGCCAGCTTGTGTCTAACCTCGTTTCATCATCGGACAGCAACATACTTGTTCTGAGACATGGCTCAACATTATAATCAGTGATTCTGAAGTTTTACAAGACCTGCCGAACTTTCGCATTTTTCACGCAGACAGCGTGACGGTTCCCGAGGGGAAGGCGTCCTAACTGCCATTAACCGAGAACTACCATTCACTCTTGTGAACGTCACAGCAGACACAGAAATTTTATGGCTAATATGCCGCGATGGACCGATAACAACACTAAATGACGCCTGCTACCTATCGCCCCATAATAGCCCTGACTTTCTCCGTAAACTTTTAACAACGTTCTGTTGCAACTCACAGCTAGGTACCCCAGCACAAGAATAATTCGGGTGACTTTAACTATCCATCTATTAATTGGCATCGCGAAGCTCACGCTACCATAACTCAGGAGCCCCGTGAATTTGTCGACCTGTATCCTAACTTTAAGCTTTCACAATTAATAACTCAACCAAGACGCGTCGCTGAGACATCAGAAAACATTCTAGATCTGGTTCTGTCTAGTAATCCTGAGACTTTAACTTCTATTACTTATTCAAGAGCAAGCAGCGATCACAAAATAATTCACGTCACATTTATTATTACCCCCCAAAGAAGAAATGTAGCAAAAAAAAAATAATAATAATAATAATAAACAATAAGGCTTTATGGTACAGCTGATTACGTAGCAATAAATAATGAACGAATCATACTTTTTTCTTCCGATTTCGAGCAACACTCAAAACACGGTCCAAGAAAATTGGTCTATGTTCGAAAATTAACTTATTCATCTGACCAACAAATATATTCCCACGTGCAATATCAAAGCTGACAACCAAAACCCTTGGTTTAACAAGCCACTCAAAAGACTGAAAAATATAAAGCCACGGCTCTTCCGCGCAGCGAAGCTTAGGCCGAGTGCCGCAGCTTGGGAAAAATATTTGTCAACGAAAAAGAGCGGCAGACGTACCTTTCTTCGTACCGGCCTATCGAAAATGATAACCAATAATCCAAGGAAATTTTGGCAACTGGTAAACCCACAACAATCGCGCGATATCACCCTTACTAACGACAACGGCGACGTTGTTAATGATGCAGTGCGTGCTGTTTGTTCAACAAAACATTTTCATGTCTTCACGATTGAGGCTGATGAACCATTGCCCTCACTAGGCTTCTGCTATCGAACTGGAGATACTAACCGTCATTTTTCGTCCATACGGCATTTCGCGCATAACTGATAAATTAAAAAATTACCACCAGCTGGAACCGACGAAATTACTTCAAAGTTTCTCAAGAACACCAAAGACATTTCTTCTAAATTTATACGCTTGTTGTTTTCTCATTCACTTACCACAGGTATCATCCCCGATGACTGGAAGGTCGGGAACGTCGTTCCGGTATATTCAAATCAGGTAACAAGAATTTACCCCTCAACTACCGCCTTATTTCGCTAACTAGTACCCCTTGAAAACTCATGGAACTTTATACTCTCAAGTAATGCAGCATCTTGATTCCATAATATTTTTCTCTCCATCCCAACATGGATTTCGAAAGGGTCATTCATGCGATGCAACCTGCTACATTCGTTCATGACCTTCATTCTAATGTCGGCGCTGCCATAAGACTGAAACCATCTTCTCAGACTTCGCGAAAGCGTTCGATAAAGTTCCTCATAAATGCCTACTCTTAAAGCTTTTCCGACATAACTTACACCCAGTTGTTATTCCGTGGATATGAGAATTCCTCACGCATCGCTCATAGTCTGTTATCGTTAATAACTTCTCCTCTAACCTCATACCAGTTACATCAAGCGTTCCGCAAGGAACTGTCCTTGGCGCCCTCGTATTCCTAATTTATATTAATGGTTTACCACAAAATCTGTCTTGTAGAGTGCGTCTATTTGGCGACGATTGCGGTATTTATACCACAGTTACTAATGTAAACGATCAAGAATTCCTTCAGGAGAATTTTAACCGCATTCAAGCTTGGTGTATTACCAGGTTGATGATCCTTAACCCCACTAAATGCAAGCTCATGCCTTTAAACCGGCGTCGCAATCCGTATTTATCTACATATAAAATGTCTGATCTTCCGGTCAAATTTGTTCCATCGTATACTACAAACCTACGCATCACTATCAGCAGTGATCTGTCATGGCATGAGCTTGCAACAAATTTGATATCTGCGAATAAAAAACTAGGCTTCCTCAAACGTCACATCACCACGCTCGCTCTTCAAGATCTAAAGCTGCTTGCTTAGAAACCATTAATTCGGTCGAAACTTGAGTACGTATCCTCAATTTGCAACCCACAGCAAGCATACCTAATTGTGTCTTGAGAAGCCGTACAAAACAGAGCTGCCCGTTTTATTCATCGCTCGTATTCATATGATATAAGCGTGTCATCTCTTAAACAGCAATTCGAATTACCAAGTCTTTCTGTCCGTCGCCACATTTCTAGCCTGTGCCTGTTTCACAAATTTTATTGTTCCCATCTGAAACAGGAACCGTACATCTGCGCACCTCCATTACGTACATCTCGTCGCGTCGGTCATCCGTTTATAGCTTCACGCCACCGTGCTCGTACGACTACCTTTTCGAAGTGGTTTTTCCTCCGGACAGCCAGTCACTGGAACGACCTTCTCCACGAAATTGCAGCCATCATCTATACCCATCCGCCTTCTTTGACACAGTCACATTGCACTTGTCATCATGAAAATATGTTTTATGCACTTATGCTAACCCCACCCCTTGTGTAATACACTCTAAACACGGTAACCTTTGGGTAACCTTTGTAAAGGAGCGCATTTTCAAATTGAACTATACCTATATTTTAAAGGTTATATAATGTAACCTTTCCACTTTTAACCTTTGTAATAGTAACAAATGGTAAAGGTTACTTCTTTTTATGCATTGGTTACTCAGCTTTTTTAACGCTGTAACCTTTACAAAGGTATACATCATTGAGTTAGGCATAGGTTACATGCTCCAATATGTGTAACCTTGGTATGCCTGAAAGGCTCGCCTAAATATGGCAAAACTTTTCTTGCAACTTTGCAAGTGATAAAATAAGAGGTCTGCCGGATTTAGATTTGAATGGAACAAGAATTGGCCAAACAAGAGAATGGTTTAGAAAGGAGAAAAATGACAAACATGGGTACGATAGTCCAATTGTTCATTGACTGCAACATCTTCAAGACTAGAGGAAATATATGACAACAAACTTCCCAAATATTGTGTACATTAAAGAAAAACTAAGGAATGTACATGCAGATATGTTCAAGGCGCCATTTTGCAAACGTTTTGCAAAAAAATATATCGCGACAAATGGGCATGCAAGTCACTGAAACACGGGCTAATATTGCAATATCACTGTTGGCATTCCAAACAGAACCACGTTGAACAAGCAACTCAATAAAGCAAGCTCAGATGAAGTCTTGCTTCCAAAAGAGCTTGTCTACAACATATCACTCTTATTGCAATGTAAATAAAAAATAGGCACTGTAATTCAAGTACTAAAATGGACAAAATAAAAGCCCAATTATTCAAGACCAAGTGCAAAGTCAACTTGAAATTGTGTAAGGGATACAACAGACAAAATATCAATGGTAAAAATATCAGAGAAAGCAATGTTGTGATCACATATTTTATCACACTTCTTAAAAGGAAGATTAAAATGACTATAATAAAAGATGAAGAAAAGTGATAGAAGCAGTGCAGACAAGATGAGTTCTTTTAAAACTTTCGGCCACATACAAACCTAAACAACAATCAATTGATTTAAACACCTTGACTAAACAGCTCGCAGACATACGTGTACCTAAGAGCTTTTTCAGAGGAGCGTAACAGAAACAAATTTAGCACAACTTCCCTAGATTATGTAAACAAAAGCCCTTCATGACACCTGCAGTTACTTTATTAACAAAGATGCACAATGACATGAGCAATAACTTGTAACATTAAAAGTGCTATAAGCTTGACAACACTCGCATAGCACACGAGCTTGTGTTCACATACTTCAACATATTAGAAAATGAACAATTGAAAAACATTTCTTTCTGGAAAATAAGAACACATTATTGTTTTTCAAGAGTATGAACAGGCTCTTAAGCCGGTTAGTTAGTAGGGCAGGGCAATCTTCTGCAGCAGGATGAGTATGGCTGAAAATTTCGGCGGATAGTCGAGGTTATTTTATGTAATACGTCACCAAGCAGAAGGTAAGGGTACGAGGTTGTCGTTGCTGATCGAGATCACTTCTTTACTTATACTTCCAGCGTAAACGAAAGTGTACTCAGCACAGGTATATACATGAGGTGCAATCACTTGAAACTCTTCAGGCAGTGGGATCTGCGGAATGTTAAATTAGAGTCAGTGAGCAACAATTCGTCCTTAAAGCATGGCGGATATTCTCACCAGAGTAAAACATATGTGGTACGCAGAGAACACGAGACGGACTTGCGGGCACTCCTAGAGGCCTAAGCTTTCGTTTTTTTTATTCCAACCTTAAAACTAGCGAGAATGCAACAGTTAAGCAAGCAAAGGTCGGAAAGTAGCTGTAGTCGCACAATTTGAGGAAGCTCGCCGACCTCGTGTATAAGGCTATGTGGGTAACTGAGGCGTCAGATGTGAAATAAGAACCTGGTACAAACAGCCTGTCTCAAAGCGATCAGATGCTAGCCACATCTCCCGTGGTTTTCACGAGGCTTTAAATTTCCAGTAGAGGCCGGTTACATGAATCCGAACACCCGCGTAGCAACAAAGAACCTGCAAAATGTGCTCGCTGATATTTTATGCCAGATGATGCGGCCCAATCTTCCGACAGCGTATACGCATGGGCATCCCCCCCAAAAAGACGACCACATTCAATGATGGCTTTTGCTATGTTTTGCTTTTAGCTTTTCTATATTTGAACAGTTGCTTTAGAAATACAACGAATCAGCGTTGAATTGATTAAAGTGCGTTTCCAGGGGCCTCAACGACGCTTCAAATGTCCATCGACGGCCGATAACGCGAAATCGAACTGCAGATCAACTTCGGTAGAAATGAAAAAAAAAAAAATCAATAATCACTTCTGGGCATATGTGACAGTGTGCTCTCGGTGACAATTGATACCACTTGGCACTGCCCATGCTTGCCACTAGGTAAACGCGCGCCTGGTTGCGTTACACCTATAGCTTTTCTGTACTGTCACGATCACAATATTGCGGGACGTGGGAGAGCGTGGCAAAACTGCGTTCTGCGCCTTCTAACGGCGCCCGTCCGCTCCAGTTACCCTCGCAGGCTTCTCTGTACCCTTACTCCTACCTTGCGCTCAGCAGACGCAGATCGAAACCGGCGCCAGGTGACGCTTTGATATCTAGCGATAGCATGTGCCCCAGCCTCTGTGATGAGTGAAGCAGATATCGCTTCACTCATCGCTAGATATCAAAGCGTCACCTGGCGCCGGTTTCGATCTGCGTC
>JAJIZL010117356.1:0-11265 GCA_023969395.1 Amblyomma maculatum | reverse complement strand
AAATTCAAAAGGTAGCGCGGGTAAACTGCGGGCGTTCCTATGACTGTCTTAACGCCTCTGGGACACCAGAGAAGGGAGGCTTGCCTCCAAGGGTTCGCTGAACGCCCGGGCTCCGAGCCCAAAGCAGCGCCCCTGGTGCACTAGACAGGAGAGTCTCTCTCGACGGGCTTGCTGGTTGGCGCCGAAACTTTCCCTTAACAGCGCCCTCGGTTTACCGAGGTGGGAGCTAACTCCGTTAGTTTGGGTTCGCTGGCTGGCCCGGGTGTTTCGCCCGCAACAGTGCCCTCGGTCTACCGAGGGCACTGTTGCAGGCGAGCTTGCTCCTTTCTAGGTTCGCTGGTTGACCCGGGTGCTTCGCCCGCAACAGCGCCCTCGTTACCGAGGTGGGAGCTTGCTCCATTTGTTGGGTTCGCTGGTTGGGCGGGCGATTCGCCCACAGCAGCGCTTCTGATCCTTCAGAGAGATCCTCTTCCTATTCAACTTGTCCGCTTTCCCACTTCCACTTCTCTATTTGGTTTTAGTGTCTTTTAGGGGGATCTACAATGAATTCTTTGCCGAGCAATATGTTTATTTTGTGGGGTTTTTTTTGTCTCGGCGGATGCCCCAGTAGACATGCGTGGTGTATTGAGTATAGTTATAGTTAAGTTAGTATAGGTGTGCAATAGTTGAATTTTTTTTCTCGCCCCGGCAGATGCGATTTTGGGCCAGTATGGCTTCGCCGAACTTTGTGCATAATTTCGTTGTAGGCAAAGGCACAAGTTCCAGCGAAATTTCATCTTGTAAAATCTGTGCAGAGCGCCTATTTTCCCGCGTTCGTCTTAAAAGCACTGTCGTGATGTGCATGTTGCCCTGATGGTGTGGAAATGTCTAACCTGCGGGAGACTAGAATCCAGTTCGCAAATGTTACCCTCACACTTAACAAAGTGTCAGAGGAAAAGGGAACGCGACTAGTCCCAGGTGCCTCCAGATTTTTCGGTTTGGGATGACATCTCGAGTAGTCAGCCGGATGCCGTAGGTGCTGTTAGGTTTACTGCTGGTGTTGGGGCTGCTGCGGCAGTGTAGCAGTCCGCTTCGCATGACTCTCCTAGTGTGCCTTTGAGGTCGCTCCCTCTTGAGGAGGTTCATGCTTCCTTAGCTGATTCCCCCAGACCGCTGAGCGCTGCTGGCGTCGATAAGGTTCACACGGCTGCACAGCAGCTACATGATTCTTTTGGTGTTTCCCCGGTTGCTGCTACAGAATTGGTCGATTCAATGGTTTGTACTCATGATTCATCTGCAGCCGCCGGCTCGTCACTCAATGAGCCAGGTGGGCAGAGCGGTTCAAGTGCTATTAATCTCCGTGCACGGCCGGTTCGGCGTGCACGTGTCAGTGGTCGGTGGACGCCAGAACAACTAGAAGAACTAGCATCAGTTGAGCTTAGCTTGGGTCGTGTGATGCCTCTGCTGCCGGCCATCGCAGCTAGGCACCAGCAAAGAACCGAGGCGGCGATCTACCATGTTCGACGGACGGTGAAGTACTGCCAAACCCGAGAAAGATTAAGAATCGAGGCTTTGGTGACTGCGCAATCTTCCATCCAGTCCCCATCTACAAGCCATCAGCTTTCTTATGCTCACTGCAGAGGGCCAATTCTGACCTTGCGGCTTTGGCATCGGCCGAGGTTGCATTAGGTGCAAGCAGAAGAGTTAACGAGCATTTACATGAAAAATTTCCTTCACGATCGGTGCAGGCAGTCGCGCATATTTGGCGTGATGACAGATATCGTGATGTCCTTCAGTTGGCTATGGAGACCAGACTGATTCCACCGTCATTGCCGCCCTTGGTGCAAGTCCCTCTCCTCAGCCATTACAACTTGATATCAGAGAAGTGGAAGAAGAGCTTCTAGATGCCGGCTACACGAATCTCGGTATGGCCTCTGCAATATGCACCGGGCCGCTATCAATGCCAGACACTAATGCGTTTCTTGACTTTTATGGTGTGCGGAGAAGGCCGCCAAGGACAAACGAGCCCCGAGAAATTCTTCAGGTGGAGCCCTATAACCGCAATCAGCGCAGAAAGAAAAGATACCTCGAACAGCAGCGGCTCTACAAGTTGGGCTCTGCTGTTTTGGGAGATGCACTTTTGTTGGGTGGGGAGTCGCCGGGCTGCCCTCTACCGGATCTACATGGTCTTTATGACGATATTTTTGGAGGGTAGACTTCCCCTGTAGAGCACCCGGTGCACTCTGACATCATCTTTTCTAGCGCTTCTTTAACAAACAAGGGACATTAGATGAAGGAGGAACACATAAGAACAGGAGGGACGCTAGTCTTCAACGGTCGTTTATTGAAGCAATATGTCATATATACGATCTCAAAGTGCACTTCTCACATGCGTACTGAGGGTGCCACGCATAAGGTACGATAGCTCTTTATCAGATAAATACACAGATGGAGTGCTGATACAGTTTTGGCCATCTTTATTTATACATAGGCTTCGACAATTTCTGATTGAGCCTTATTGGTCGCAAGTGCGCGCTTGTTCTGAAGGATCGGTGTGCAGGGTGGGGGTTTGGGTCGCCGGGGTATTTTTTGATAAGGCACCGCTTGCAGTGATCAGCGAGATTCCCCCAGCCGATATCGATCCGGCAGCCAAATGATGCTCTCTCAGCCTTTCATTTAAGCATCGACCTGATTGTCTAATATAAACCTTGCCACAAGTGAGCGGGATTTCATACACGACACCGACTTTGCACGGGACGAAGTGCGTTTGGTGCTTTTTAGCACAAATCGACTGTCTTGCCACACCGTTCACAAGGGGGCACAGCCGCACAAGCTTTCTTGGGGCAGTCAATTCAAGATCGACGCCGCACTTTTTTGCCAACTTTTTTAAATGATGCGGCATGTTGTGCACATAGGGCATAGCCACAAGTCGAATACGCCGATGGGGATCTTCAAGGTTTTGTCGTCGTCCGATTCTCACTTCTTTCAGTAGCGTTTCAGCCACAGATGTAATGGTTTCTTCAGGAAACCCAGCGTTCTTTAGGCGAATGTTTTGCAACGCCACGCTTTCACGGATGCAATGTTGACAAGACTTGATGAGAGCAGCGCGGATGGCATTCATGGCGATACCTCTCTTAATCAGCTTAGAATGCGCTGACTGGTAGTTAAAAAGTTCTGACTTCGAGTTGGAGGTTTCCGAAGACCTCTTCATGGTGGATGAGGTCGCAGTTGCTATGAAGAAATTCCAGGCTAAATCAGCGGCAGGCCCAGATAGCCTTACGGTGTCTGAGCTCCGTAAGGTTCCTGCTACTGTTCTTGCAGATTCTCAACAATTGGTTTGCCTTTTTAACCATACCATTAAAGATGCTAATCGCAAGAACGGTTTTCATTCCAAAGTGAGCCAATCCTAGAGGCCCAAGTGACTTCAGGCCTATTACGGTCTCGCCTATATTATATAAGCTTTTTGCAAACGTTTTGCTGCAATGGCTTGCGGCAAACAATAAGTTCCATCGCTTCCAGGCTGGCTTGGCGGACGGGAACAGCACTTCGTCTAACCTGCTGCTCTTTCAGGCTATCATGCGCGCCTTCAAGAAGAAGCGGCGCCCACTGTTTGCAGCCAGCCTGGATGTGCGAAGAGCTTTTGACTCTGTTTCTCACCTCGCTTTGTTTTCTGCTTTGCAGGAACGGGGGTTGCCTGCCAGATACATAGAAGTTCTCAGAGAAATGTACCGTCACTCTACCACTACGTTCTGGTCAGACGGAATGACTGATGACATCAGGGTTCCTGTGAGGAGAGGGATGAAGCAGGGTGACCCCTTGTTACCCTTCCTTTTCAATTGCGTATTGGATCCCCTTCTCCAGGGGCGCAATGCCTCCACTCTTGGCCTCTCCCTCGGCAGCTCATATTTGTCATGCCTCGGTTTCGCGGACGACCTACTCCTAGTGTCTGACACTTTGGAGGGGATCAAGGCCTTACTACACCAGACCGAGGACTATCTCAAAAACTTTGGGTTAACCTTAAATCCGCAGAAGACCCAGTACTTTTGTGGGAGGATTGATCATTCAATGAAGTCTTTCACCTATGTACTGCCTTCTCTCACTGTGGCCGGTAGTCTCGTCTTTCCAATCGGGCGTAGTGGTCCTATTCGGTACCTTGGCTGAAATCTTTTCGTCAACAAGGCCCCCTAGGTGGCCGGTGAGAGAACGATGAAGTTGATGGAGCTAATTGAGGGCGCTACATTGAAGCCATTCCAGAAACTCCACTGTATGAGTGCCTTTCTTTATACAGCCTTTCTTTATACACTGTACGCCGGCCTTTCTTTATACAGCCTCAAACTCTTTGGAGGTGGAGTCGGAAGCCGGTAAATTGGACCGCCTCCTCGGACACGCTGTCAAGGCCTTGCATCTTCCCCACAGCTTTCCCAACACCCATCTGTGGATGCCATCGCGGTGCGGTGGCCTCGGCCTGATCCAGCGAAGACGAGTGGCGGAGGCTGTTTAACCGAAGGCCCTCGCCAGGCTATTGAGGCTCGATGAACCCGCAGTATATGAGCTTTTTGATCTAGTTCTCAACAAGAGTTACAGACGCATCTCGGACGCTTTCGAGGAGCCTGAAGGCACTACTACGCAGCACGACATTGCACGTGCAATAGAGAAAGGCTCCCTGCAGTGGTGGAAGAGGCTGCAAGGAGGCTACAATAACAAAGAGCTCTTCGCTCACAAAACACAATTCACAGCTAATGCGTGGCATTCCCATGATTCCAAACTCCTACGTGACGAGGTCGGATCAAGGCCCTCCGCCTACGCACGAATCTTTATCCCACGAGGACTCTGCACAATCGTCATTCAACTGATCTTACAGATTGTATCTGCAGGCGCTGTAAGAGAGCCCCTGAGACTGTTTACCACATCCTCCAGGAGTGCAGGATAATGGACCAGCAGAGGACAGCCCGGCATAACTACCTGGCTCAGCAAGGTGAGCGGATGGTACGCGAGAAAAAGCCCAACGCAACCGTTGCACGGGAGAAGACATATCCTGCATCCACTGGTGCCCGGCTAAGGCCGGACATGATTGTCGAGGATGGCAAGAGGTCCTCATTGTAGACTTTGCAGTAACATGGGCTACTAATGTAGCTATCCTTAGGAGAATGTGCGAACACAAGAGGCAAAAGTACGAGTGCCTGAGGGGCCACTTTCCGGGGAAGACCGTCTCCGTTTGGGGGATGGCGTTCGGGGCCCGCTCCATGTTGTGCAACACCACCGTAGCTGCCGGTCAAGCGCTTGTCCCTACGAGATCTAACCTTGGTTGGCTCTCCGCTAGGGTACTGCTGGGCAGCATTATTGTGCTCAGCAGATTCCGCAGCTTAGTTGTTTAGCGAGGTTTTTTTATTTTTGTTGCTTGATCAGCCTTTTTAACCTTAGTGTTTTGTGTTTGTGTTCAGTTTTCTACTTGCTTTCATTCTTTAACTCCCCTCTAATATCTCTTATTTTACCGGCTTTTCCGGCGCGTTGCGTAACGTTTTACCCGTTGCCCCCCGAGACTTACCACTCTTTGCCTGTACCTCGACAAAATTACTTTTTTTCTTTCTAACACTGCGGCACACCCTAGCGGGGGCTTGCAGTGCTGTAAAGTGGGCTCAATGACCAGTTATGGCGAAGTTCTACTTCGGCCACTTGGCCATGGAAACCTATATTTAAGGCAAATTCTCGGAAGCTACCTTACCCTGACCAATTCAGAGACATTTTAGTTACTAGCCAAATGCCTCGTCATCTAATTAGTGACACGCATGAATGGATTAACGAGATTCCCACTGTCCCTATCTACTATCTAGCGAAACCACAGCCAAGGCAACGGGCTTGGCAAAATCAGCGGGGAAAGAAGACCCTGTTGAGCTTAACTCTAGTCTGACTCTCTCTCTGTGCGTGTGCGTGTGTGTGTGTGGATAAACGTATTGTGTTCGTTCGGGACGGCTGGAGTCGGCTTCTACCTTTGAAAACACCACATTGGCGACGAGGATGCTGTGAACCTACCCTACCTATCCAAACCCCGCCGCACCATCCGGAACCGCCGCCATGAACTTCACCGGTCTTGCTCCGCCACCGTTCTTCTTTCCGACGCCCGGCCGTCTGTCATTGTCATGAGAGCAATAGGACCAAACGTTCAGCGTGTACTTGATGGCATCCGGAGCCGCCGCATTCAAGCCAGAGCAGCGCAAGGCTATTGTTTTGCATTGTCTGGGGGTGGAGGGCCAGTGGGTTTATCAGACGTTACATGCAGGGACCAGCGCCGCAGCAGCACCGTCAGCGCCAAGCGCCGCAGTCTACCGCTCCTGACGAATACGACTCTGCACACTCCGCTCTACGGCAGCTGTTTTCGACGTCTTGCAACGTTATCGCAGAGCGCCATCGTTTTCGCCGCCGCAGCCAACACAGAGGCGAGTCCGTTCATGACTTTGTTGTCGTTCTACGGGAGCTAGCCGCACATTGTTCGTTTGCTTCTCAAGATGATGCTCTTCGGGACCAATTCGTTGCTGGCGTAGCTTCCAACCGCGTACGAGAGCGGTGGTTACTGCTCGAGGGTTCCACACTGTCTTTCGAGGCATAGAGTTTCTTACATTAACTAGAGGAAACGCTGAAGGCGCTGCACTTCAGCCACCATGGGCGCACTAAGAATCATGTGCCGGTGTGTTACGTGTTGTGGGACAGTCTGATTTTCTCGGATGCATGGAGTGGCGTTACTATGATGTTTTTTTCATCATCATCATTATTTCGAGGTGCGTACATAGACCGCAAAAACCATAGTAGCGAAGGCGCAAAAGCAGAAGTCGCCAATAATAGGTTTCTGTTTCCCGAAATGCCACTAAAAACTTTCTTAAGTAATTGCACAACCATAAATATTTCCAAAACGTTTTTTTCGTCTTAAAGTGTCCCTATTAGGTGCGAAATATTGGTATTTGTGCTGCTCAAAACTAAGCTAAAAAGAGAAATAGCCATCGATTATATTGGATACATTTCACACTGACATGCTGTTTCTTTTTCATTTTCCAATTTATATTCACAAAATTGAATGTTAGAACATTGTTTACGGTAGAACAGCGTTTATATTTGCATTAGTTTTGGCCTAAAGCTGCAGTTCTGCACTCGGTAGCTCTCCGGCCCATGATGCTTTAAGCGCCCTTGGTGGCTGAACTGGTCGTCTCGAAACTGCATGTAAACTCCCATAGATGGCAGCAGAGCTTTCCCTCTAGGTAAGAGTAAGAAACCCTATGTTTCGAGGATTCGAACTGCTCTTCAGTTTCAGCAGGAACTGAAGGAGCTTTCTGCTTCAGTCGAGGCAATTTCATTGCGGCAGCGTCGTAATCCATCCTCCAGTCTTTCGAAAAAAAGAAATGCGTCGCCAGCAGCTCCCTTTAAGCAGAGAGTAACGAGGGGGTGCGGGCGGCTCACGTGCGCCGCAGCGGAACCGCCCCCCTGAGCGGAACCGAGAACGGAGTAGCTGCTCCGGTTCAACACATTGTTTCCGATGCGGCTCGCAGGACCACTTAGCATCAGCGCCACAGTGCCTAGCGCATGGGAAGACCTGCTTATTTTGTGGTCTCAAGGGCCACTTTCAAAAAGTATGCAACCGCAAACTCAAATGCAAGACTGAGTGCGCGAAGTTAAATTACAAGATGTTTCGTCATCTAGTAGTGCTGAGCAAGTTTTGACTTTGCAACACTCCAAAGGCATCGAAATTTATATTCAAGTGCAAGTCGCGAATGTTTTGGCATTTCTTGTCGATCCAGGCTCGTCTGTTTCAATTATGTCTGAACAGTCGATATTTTCAGAGCATTCCGCTCTTGCCTGCTCCGCATGTCCCTCTGTTCGACTGCTCTCAACGGCCGATTTCCGTGCTAGCTAGTTGTTACCATGCAGACGTTCAGTTTAAAGGCCGCACGTCTTCACTACGCTTTTATGTTGCTCACCGAGGAACTTGTCTGATCGGTCTTGGCGGCATTCAAGCCTTGGATCTTCGCATTGAGAGTTCTGCTCTTAAATGCTTCCAAACAGCCGTTGCTCCGCTGTCGACTGTCAATGACCCGCTACCTCGTTCCATTTCCACACCGACAAGCGAGCAGCCCCGCAACAAAGATCTGCCGCCAGCATTAGCAGATAAGTTCAGTTAGCTTTTCAGTCCCGATTTGGGTCTTGCTAAAGGTTTCATGCATCGCATCAAGACGCGGCAACTCGTTGCCTGTAGCTTGCAAGCTTCGCCGTCTGCCATATTCTGTCCAGTCGCCAGTATCAAAGAAGCTTCAAAGGTTACTGAGCCTTGACATTATCGAACGTATCATTGCTTCTGAATGGGGGTCCCCTGTTGTTGTTGACGAGAAAGATGGTAGCATCAGGGTATGTGTAGACCTTCGACAGCCGAACAAAGCTATTGTTCCAGACTGTTTCCCATTACCCCATACAGAAGGGCTGCTTCACGCTTTGGTAGGCGCTGCACACTTCAAAATACTTGACTTCCGCTTACCATCAGGTTCTTTTGTACCTTGAAAGCAACAAAGATCTGCCGCCAGCATTAGCAGATGAGTTCAGTTCGCTTTTCAGTCCCGATTTGGGTCTTGCTAAAGGTTTCATCCATCGCATCAAGACGCGGCAAGTCGTTGCCTGTAGCTTCCAAGCTTCGCCGTCTGCCATATTCTGCCCAGTCGCCAGTATCAAAGAAGCTTCAAAGGTTACTGAGCATTGACATTATGGAGCGTATCGTTGCTTCTGAATGGGGGTCCCCTATTGTTGTTGTTGACGAGAAAGATGGTAGCATCAGGGTATGTGTAGACCTTCGAAAGCCGAACAAAGCTATTGTTCCAGACTGTTTCCCATTATCCCATACAGAACGGTTGCTTCACGCTTTGGTAGGCGCTGCACACTTCAAAATACTTGACTTCTGCTTACCATCAGGTTCTTTTGTACCCTGAAAGCAGGAATCTGACAGTTTTCAACCCTCATGACGGTCTTTCCCGCTTAAAAAGAGTTTGCTTCGGGTTGTCTTCTGCCCCAGCGGCATTTCACAAGATGATGGCGACAATCCTCAACCGTTGCCCTGGATTGTTGTTCAACATCAATGATGTGACCATTTTTGGCAAGACCGCAAAAGAGCGCATTCCAAACTTGATGACCGTACTGCAAAAGATCAAGAACGCAGGCCTTAAACTGAACAACAAATGCCTTTTCGATGTTTCAGAACTTCAGTTTCTAGGGCATAAAGTCACTGCACGTGGTATCTCGCCACTTCTAGAGGAAGTAGATTCTATAGTTAACACGCCAGTGCCAACTGATGTTGCCGCCCTTCGTTCGTTTCTGGGTCTCATAGATTATTCCTCCAAGTTTGTTACACACTTGGCACAATGAGAATCTTGCTTCCCAAATATGAGCCGTTCATCTGGTCAGCTGAAACAGACAGCAGTTTCAGGAGGGTTAAGGAAATGCTATCTTAAAGTACAGTCCTCCTGATGTTCGATCCGTCACTTCCAGTAATTGTGTCCAGTGACGCGTCTGACTGTGGATGGGAGCAGTCCTGCAGCAGAAAAGCGGCAACGAGCTCCGTACAGTTGCTTTCGCATCTCGTACACTGTGGCCTGCGGAGAGGAGAGGAAACATTCGGTCGGTGAACGAGAAGCACTAGAATATATTTGGGCGTGTGAGCGATGGCACACATGCCTTTGGGGTCGCCATTTCACAATTCGAACAGACCACCAAGCACTGGTGTTCTTTCTGTCGTCCTAAGGACATGGAAGACTACCACTCCGAATCGCACGCGGGAGTGCACGACTGCTTTGCTGCTTTTTTACTGTTGATTACCGCAAGGGGTCCACAAATACTGTAGCTGATGCACTTCCTCGGCTGCTAGCACCTACCTCGGAGGCAGAGATAGCTAAGGAGGAAGAAATCGTCTTGTTCATTGCGCCAGCTTCTGTGACAAAGGAGAAGTTCAGGCAGGCCGCCCTCGACGACGGTTGCCTAGAAACCGTGAAGTCATTCGTGCTGAGTTCCTGGCCGCCAAATAAGTCCATACCAGAAGAGGCGAAATCATTCTACCCTATTCGGGAAGAACGGTCGGTTGTTGAAAACTTGCTACTGCGTGCAGAGCGCCTCGCTGTTTCATCCTCCCTCACGGCTCAGATCATCAGCACCGCGCACGGGACACATCCGGGTATCACGCGCACGAAGGTGCGACTGCGTGAGCGGTTCTGGTGGCCACGAATGGATCAGTAAGTGGAAATGGCAATAAAAAAACTGCTACATCTGCCTGGAGGCAGATAAGTCCGCCAAAACATCACCAGTACCGTTGCAACCTGTTGAATGACCTGAGCAACCGTGGCAGAGCCTTGGCCTAGACATTGTTGGTCCTTTCGCGCATGGTGCTTACAACAGCAGATTTGCCATAGCGCTTGTTGACTACCATTCTAAATGGCCTGAAGTACACTTTTGCAGCAAAGTGTCTACAAGCACAGTAAAAAACTTTTAATAACTGTTTTTGCCCGTGAAGGCTATCCAGAAGAGATAGTCTGTGATAATGGACCTCAGTTCACATCGCACGAATTCATCACCTTCCTGCAAAGCAGAGGCATCCGTCTTTCGCATTCGTCGGTGTACTATCCCCAATCGAATGGGCAAATAGAGCGATTCAATCTCACACTGAAACACTTCCTTCAAGTTGCACTTCTCGAATGATGACCACTCCGGCAAGCTGTCAGAGTACCTTGCCATTTATTGATGTACTCCGCACGCTACCACAGGGGTCACCCAGAAGTTCTGCTACATGGTAGAATGTCCCGAACCAGGCTGGATGCTCTAAGCTTTTCAGCACCAGGATTTGCGGAAGACCCAGCTAAGGATTTGGCACGACTCCGTCAAAGAGTCCGGCGTGAACATCAGAGCAGCAAATGCTACACGGACAAAAGAAGAGCTGCCAAGAAGACTAAGATAGCCGTAGGTAATTTTGTCTGTGTGAGGAAACCACTAGTCTGGTTCAAGGGAGACTGCGCTTTTTCTCCACTAACAAAGGTGATCGAGAGGAGGGGACCATCTTCTTTCCGACTTAGAGATGGTAGGAAAGAAGAGGTCAAGCGTTGTAGATCAGAGTTTATGCTTCTTTTAGAGCGCAGCTCTTTGGCGTCCGTTCCTGGGTTTCGCGTCGGCGTCGTCGTCGGCCTCGTAACCAGCTCCGCCCCCCTTTCATCCCCCAGCGCTAGCAGCGACCGACTGATACCGCTGGATGCCGCTGACGCCGCTAGAGAGTCA
>JAJIZL010117336.1:0-16317 GCA_023969395.1 Amblyomma maculatum | reverse complement strand
ACACACACACGCGCGCACACACACACACACACACACACACACACACACACACTCACTCACTCACTCACTCACTCAATCAATCAATCAATCATCTTTATTGAAGATTTTTTCTCCTAATGGTAGAAAAATGATAGGGTAGGAAGAAAAAGCTACAAACGCAGTACCTTGACGAGGTTCCTACCCTTTTTTGGCATGGGCGACAAGCAGTCTCAGTATTGCAGTTATTTTAATGCACAAACAAAAAAGCAAGTCAGGGAATTTGCAATACAGACCGGCGCTGTGTCTGAAAGAATATTGTTGTGGAAAATATACTCTTATTTACATTCATTCAAGACAAACTCTTGTGCGCATTTGCGAGCACTTTCAACTCACGGAACATAAATAAAACATACATTTACAGGGAAAATAAATATCCAGCTAGCCCCTCAAAAACACCACATACATTCGTATGTACGTATGAAAAACAGCAAGACGGTCACTTAACACTTAAAACACTGCTACGCATTTACAGTACGAAATCAGTGGGCGTCAGAAAATAAACATAATTAAACCCCATGTGGTTTCTAGAAAAATGTTTCTTTTTTAGCCTTCTTTGCTAACCTTGTTTATGTGCATTTCTTCATTTATAGCAAAATTCAGATAAGCACGCATGTGGCAGTGTTAGCATGTGCAGGTTCTTATTAATGTGTACTTAGCTGGTACTCTGTTTCTCAAAAAGTGGTTATTTCTAACGGTTTCTTTAAATGACATAAATGGAGGAAAATGGCCTTATTACTTCAAAAAACATGGTTTATACCTAATTACACGATTAAAAGTGTGAAAGTGATCTTTGGGGAGTACATTAAGCGAGCCAAAAGATCGCTTGGTTGATTGTAACGCGGGACATTTGCTACCTGACGAATTGCTTTTTTTATTTTTTATGTACAGAAGCAATAGCGTAAGATTCGTGGAGATGTGTATGTCCACAGAAGGCTGCAGTAATTAATATGGGGGTCAAATGTTGCATTTTAAAGCAGTAAGTTAATTTTAGTCGGAAGCATCAGTCTAAACTTACAGAGCCCGTCTAAATTTACATGACGGATGGGCATAATGTGGCTAATGTATTAGGTAAAAAGGCTTTATTTATGGTCATCGATTGAAGACATGAAGCATACGTGACAGAGTGTGAACTTCATAAACTCCATTTGTGGAAAGGTGAAAAGTTCATCAGTTAATTTTGCCAGCTTTGCAGACGGCATGGCATTCTGACCGTAAACCCCGAAACATGTCACAGAATGCCACAGATAGAGGGAATTGTTTACTATGAGTATTTTCGCTACGTTTCTCGATTTGAAAAGTTCACGTAAAACTTTATTTTCCAAGCAAGTTCTCTACAATGTGAAACGGAAAACAAACCAACAATAATGCGATTTCGGCAGCATTTAAATTGTGTCCCCCGAATGTGTGTTTGGTGCCTCACATCTTCGCTTTCAACTTTTTTGATGGTGCACTCATGTTGCAATTGTTTTGGGGAAAGAGACACGTGATTATAGTTGGAGGGCGCCAGAGCGTCGGATTTTGAAGCTCAATAAAACATTGCTGTTCTCTTCGTCAAATGAGAAAACACGGAAACGCTCGGACAATCCACGATTATGCAAGGCCCTTAGGCATCTGCATAAGATGCTCGGAGGTATCGGTCATAGAATTCTTAGAACGCGCCACAAATTCAGCAGGTAAATGGGATCGATGAGTGCACGAACGAACCTATTAACTGTCACGCGAATGATGTTCGCATAAACGTACAGGACGAGGGTTCATCCCCACGAATAGGCTGTTAGCGCGCGCTCTCCGTGTTTCGGCATCACCATTTCGGCCCTGATGACGATAGGTGGGCGCCGCGTGGGCTTCTCGGACACCAAATGACCCCTTAAATTCACGAGTGGCGCGTAATGCCTTGGTGGCGTGAAAATACTGTCGGCGCTTTTTAAACGGCCTCGGAACTTCTTTACTCGATATTCCTACTGATGTCCACAGTAAAACAGAACTTAGCACTGTATAAAAAGAAATGGCAGTTCCCGTAAATCTGCCAAAAACATTTCCACATTAAATAAACATGCAGAGATGTACCGTGAACTAAGAAGAGGCCCTTATGAATGACATACTAGCACGCGGAACCATTTCCCAGGAACGGTGGAGAACTCTACGAAAATACGCCCCATTTCTTGCGGCCGTGGTATATAGCTATTTGCAGACTCACTCAGAGCGGAACTTCTTCCGCGTACACGTTAGTATTCTTCTTTATTTTTTTTGTTCCCCTTATAAGCATAAAGAAAGTACCATGAATTTCAGATTAAAAAATGGGAAAATGGCCTTCGAAGTTTGCTTACTATAAAATTCTTTGCGCATTGCATTCACAAGAAATCGAAGCAGCAACGCAACACGGAAGAGCTTAGAAAGTTATCGAATAACGCAATCTACGATCGATTACCGTGATTTTCTACGACATGCCGTCAGTGCGTACGCGCTGATTGATCCCGAAGCGGCAGGAATGCGCGATCTGCACATGCACCGTAGAATTCGCAGTAGATGCTCACGGTAACAGATTGCGGATCCCGATATGCAGTAACTCAACTCTTAATTGAAGATGCATTTAAATCTAGAGAGGGAAGTCATTGCTCTCATAAATCTATTATTTAAAAACTATTAGGTTCATATATATTGTCGCTATAATCAATATTTTTTACCTTCTCGTGCCTTGCCTTCTATGAAGCAAACCCCATTATCCGTCACACTGAGTCATTGAAGTTTCTTTATGGCATAGTCAATTTTTCTCGTTGTGTCTCACATCACCATATTCCATCAGATATTCTCTGGTCCAGTAGGAATCACCACATCCTTAATTTTAAGCCTTACTTTCCACGATCTGATAATTTTCAGCAGTTTTTTTTTTTTTTCCACGCACTATGGAACTCTGGAACTTAATCTATGAAAAAAATAGGGCACTAATTGTCATTAAACGGTTTCCTTTGAAATGAAAATTCCACCTAATTTTGTGTATTTTGTTGTTGCAGTGTATTGCTGCATTCTTGTTTGGTACTGTATCCCATTGTTGCTGTTATTCTGAGTTACATTTTCGTCATCTGCCTTATTTCACGTGATTTTTTTTTAATTTTATCGTTTACTTGTTTTTGCATGACCTTTACAATAATTTTGTATAACCCACTCCTACAATAGCCCCATAAATGGCCTGCAGTATGTATCAATAAAAAAAAAAAAATTGTCGCAATATTTAGCCACGCCCCATACGCGTATCCTATGAGGTAAAAACCTCTTCTAAACATCTGAGAAGCGCTTATTGAGGCGTTGAAGGCAAATGGTAGGGGTCCGTAACCGGCTAAGTTCAGACTCGTTAATTAGCGCATGGGTTTTTGCATCTCAACACTGAATTTATTGTAGTAAAAATTTGGACTTCCGTTTCTAATATGAGAGCTGCGATTGCAATTTCATTACCAGATATTAATTGCCTTAGTTATCTATTGGAGTTCGCTCTTCTCTGAAGAGATCAAAAAGATTTTCTCACAAAGGCATCCACTTGTTCCGATGATTCAAATAAAATATACTGCGAAATGAAACTACTTATTCTAATTGTTCTTTTTGTGTGCTGCAACGAATTTCCTCGTATTATATTCAGCTGTTTATGTTGCAACATTTAAAATCGAATGCAATTAAAACCACATTCTACTCATCCGAACATTTTATTTTGTTCGGAGGTATAGTGCAAAACTTACTGTTTTTTGCTCTGGAACGGACTTGAGTACGTCCTTAAACTTTGTGGAAGCTCAAATTGCACGTGCTTGTAGTTTTAAGTCAGCTGACTTTCTCCTGGGCGAAACTACATCGCATGCAACGTACGTTATATCCTATCTTTATAGCCATTATGGCTATCAGGCTCATGGCCAGACAAACAACAGAGTCTGAAATTATTAATTTTAATACATATTTTTAGGTTTTTAAGCATATTTATAATATCTTCCTAAGGTTTGCTTGTCATTCTTAGCCGTTTGCGTTCATTAATCATCCCCGGTAATTTTCTTTTATCTGAGTCATTATTCGTTG
Organism: Amblyomma maculatum; assembly: GCA_023969395.1. Classification (NCBI taxonomy): domain Eukaryota; kingdom Metazoa; phylum Arthropoda; class Arachnida; order Ixodida; family Ixodidae; genus Amblyomma; species Amblyomma maculatum. The sequence continues at coordinate 12,222 of JAJIZL010117336.1, read as the reverse complement.
TAGGCGTTTGTCCTTACTTGAACACTTTGAAATAGAATTGCTCGTCTTCTCTAAAGTATCCCTGATGGTCCTACGGACAATGTAAGAGATGCCAGCGCAGCGGCGTTACACATTCCTTCTTGAACAATGCCTGGTCTGTACTTTTTACCGGAGCCGTACGTGTCCTTTACAACGGCCGGAACGTTACTATAGAGGAGGCTTTACGGAAGCTAGGGTCTTGTATGTCTCAACCTGTTGTCATCCCGATGGATTCAAAATCTGCTCTTCAACGGATAAAGCGCGGGTTCTCAAGTGATATGTTGCCTTTTAGCTCTCTACGCATGTCGGTCTTTACGCATCTGCGCAGCAGACTATCCTCTATACATTTCAAATGCTCACCGTCGCATATAGTCGTCATAGGCAACGAAGTGATAGAGAGCCTCACCCATAAAACACTGTGGGAAATCCATCAAAAAAAGTCTTTCAAGGTATCGAGGGGTCTCTATAGAAACTTCACTACCCTGTGCAGTTAATCCAAGAATCCATGTGTGACCAAAGGCTAAAAAACATCCCGAGCGTATTTGCTGCACCGCATTTGCAAGGGGGCTGTGCTCACGCTCCTTCGTGAATGTACAAAGCAAGCCTATCATTTTCTCCACTATTTTCCTCATGTAGCGTGTGCAGTGATATAGAACATTTTCTTATGTGCTATCGAGTATATAAGGCGGAAAAGTGTGCGTTGTTCGTTTCCCCTACGAAGACTGGAGCCCCTCACGGTACTGTTTTGGACATAGTGGGTGGAACAGCGCGAAAGGACAAAACACACAACAAGAGACGCACAACAGACGAGCGCTGACTCGCAACTAATTTTTTTATTAAGAAGAAAGCGGATTCTTATACAAAAAATATGTCACATGATGTTACAAAGAACGCAACCCTTGACCAGGCAAAATTCAAGAAATATCTTCTTCCTTCATCAGCCACGTAGAAAACCCTATCAAGCAAGGCCAATTAAACGCGACCACTTATGTTTCATGTACTCCCCGAGGTCTCAAAAGCAGGTGTTATGCTATTCTTCTGGACACCCAAAAATTGTGAAAAATGGAATTGCTAGTAGTTGCATTCGCTCAAGCTTGCTGAACTTGTCATCATTGCATTCACGATAGTGTATTGCTACAGGTTCGTAGGCTAAAAACTGCAGGATTCCCGGATTTGGTCATTTCGGTAACTAGTGAAAAACCTTTGCGGATGGTTAGGAAGGATTTTCCGGTTAGAATAAGGGACAGCGCACAGAAGAAAAAAACTAGCAGTGATTCCCTACATGCATAAGACTGCACATAACCTAAAAAATGTAGCTGGGCGATTCGAAGTTAACGTTGGTTTTTCGGCGCCGCATAAGTTGGGCGGGCTCTGCTGCGCTATCAGGAACCGCCAGGAAAAGCTAAAGAAGAGTAACCCGTTTGAATGCCAAGTTTCGCATAGGTCGAGATTAGTAGATTGCGCCTGCGCTGTCGTGTACGAAATTCCACTGTCATGCAATAAGGTATACATAGGTCAAACGAGTCGGTGCATAAATATTCGCCGGCGTGAACACCTCAATTCGCTGTCGGACACACGATATTATCACTTGAAAGATCATTGTAGTGCTTGTGGGAAAGAAGGAGAGCAGAAAAACAAAAGCTGTCGCCCCTTGGTTTCAAAAACAAAAATTTTGTTTCGCCATAGGGACAAAACGACGAGAGAAATTACTGAGACATATTACATCAGTAAGAAGCAGTCGCAGTGTGTCAGCCAGCCTTCATTGGTGCTTATCGAAAAAGAGGTTTCTTTTCTGGATAATGTTTGGTGATAATTTATAATTTTGTAAAACGGCCCGTTGGGGAGAAGGGGAGGGGGGCTTGTATGTTTGTCTTGCTTGATAGGGTTTTCCACGTGGCTGTTAAAGGAAGAAGATATCTCGAATTTTGCCTGGTCAAGGGTTTCGTTCCTTGTAACATCATGTGACATATTTTTTGTATAAGAATCCGCTTTCTTCCTAATAAAAAATTAGTTACGAGTGTTGTGCGTCTCTTCTTGTGTGTTTCGTCCTTTCGTGCTGTTCCACCCACTATGCAATTGTACCAACTCGCCCGACTGTCCATCCTACTTTACTGTTCTGGACATTGCCTGCCCGCTATGTAGTTCTTCGAGTTATGTATGTTATGAAACCAGTTTAGTAGCTCTTCCAGGACTCAGATCTGAAGAAGTTGGCTATTGACTTGTAGACAGTTGTGTGTATGGCAATTTATATCAACCAGAAGACAGACATGTGCCTTATTTATGGGCTCTATTTAGCATCTGAGTGTCTATAAGGCGGAACAACTGCCGGACGGACCCGCAAGGCTAACCGCACCGCCAGCTCACAACGCCCCTCAACCCCAAATTCTTTATCTTCCTGTAAATTAAAACGCTTTACTTCAAGAAAACTCTGAAGTTATGCATCTAGGCCCATTAACCAATCAGGAAGTCATCGGTCAGGGAATTCGATTCCGCAGACTTCAAATATGAGATGACAAAAAAAGATGATTTTGCAACAACCATTTTGTGGGGGCAAAATACCCAAGTCCATTATCGCAGCGACAGTGTCTGCTTGAATAGGCTTGCATGACCATTATGCAGAAGCCTCCATATACCAGTCTACTAGGCAAAACATTTCGAGAGCACTGCAGTGTCTGCAGTGGGGAAATGCGAAAGCCTGAACGTTGCTGCTGCACGTGCACGGTACATTGCGCGCCCCTTGTGGAACACAACCAGCGTTCCGTTGAACGCATAAAAGTTCACCGCCGTTCTATAAATGGTTTATAGGAAAGCTAAGGCGCAGTATCTATCACTCGTGAAATCCCGCTACTATCGTCCGCACGGTAGACAAGGAGAATTATGATGTGCGTCTCACAATCCCAAGCGTGGAGCAGTTGGTTAAAGCGCTCAGGAGGGGATTCGAGAGATGGAGGTTTGATTCCCGCTGGAAACAGGATTTTCGCTTTTCTGATGATGTCGTAAGATTATTGGCAAGTCGACTCCTACGGTATCTCGCGGCATCTCGCAAAGTGGGACACTTCTCACGAACACACGGACGGCACACGCTGGCGAGGCTTTCGCCTTAAAGCAGCTGAAGCATGTACGTCGTGACTGCATTTATTCTGCTAGAGGAACCCTATAATGTCCCTTTCTTTGCTTTAATTTGTTCGATCTAGTTCTACTGGTCTTCGTTCACGGATTTTTCAGTTCCTTTAATTTCTGTAATATGCAAATGAGCAAATGGCTCATTTAGATTATGAGACTATCTTAATTAGCTTACTCGTGAGTGAAGCGGTGGTTGATTTGTGGAATGCGCAAAATTCTACCCATAGTTCCTTGTATACACAAGATGTGTTCCCTAAAGTAAGGACAGTTAGGCAAAACTGCATTCACCCACTGTCTGCAAACGGTGACGAATATTAAGACAATGTTCCATACCGCCAGGGAATCACGGCCGATAGGAAATGCAGGTAGTCTTTGAAAGTGATTTATGATTGCAGTACATCTTGGTTGCCACATTGACGCGAACCAAGCAGTGTTCGCAGATTACCGCGCGCACATAAAAATTTTGTGTGTGTTTTCTATTCTCGCGATTAAACGAACGGCATTTCTTTTTCCAAGCCTCTCGTCGCACACAGCTATTCACGCCGTTCTTTCGAAACGTTATCATGCCAGCTTTTTTTCTTCTGGGCCATGCATGGAGATTTGGGTAATTTATTAATTTAATGTAATTCATTGGCGGGTAAGCAGTGTATGCTCGTGCTCATAAATTCATTTTTCAATTGCTAGATATGCTATTGGACCTCCGTTTCATAGATCGTTGTGCAAGTAAACGAGAGTGTCCAACTCTGTGGTTGGAAACGTTTAAAGGTTACTGCACATTCTACCAGGTAGATTTAAAGACGAACACTCCTACAGTAGCATAATACTCATGAATTAAGCGTCCCCGCAAAGAAAGTCATCTGAAAGGCGTCCACCTGTTTTAATGACGTCGCGGTCAACAGCTTTGTTTCTAGTAGCATGTCAACGTAAATTATTACCAGTTGAAAGGCAGCTAACCCTCATGGCAAAACATTGACGTTTCTCATTTGAGGGCCTTCCTTGAGGGGTTTTTGCCACATTTTGTTTTTGAGTGTGTTTGGCGATTTGCGGTATTCCTCTTGTGGGTAGTGTGATACTGATGTATTATTTGTTGCTCCATATTGCTTTTAACGTAGTTAAGACAACTTTGAGAATACATTTATTGAAGCAAGATAAAGTACTCATTTTAAATTCTATGAAAGGCAACCCGAAAACGTAATTAAAACAGAAGTCATGTTATTACCTCATTTACACCTTAAGTTAACCAATTTGAGTTATTTTCCTTAGCGCTACGCTAGCTTTTCACAGCTGCCTACGATGACAGCTAGTCTTTTATCTAGCCCCACTTAGCCAGAGCCGAGAACAGGCAAAAAAAAAATGAAAAAAAAAATATCTGGACACTTGTAAAGAATCGCTGAATTTGTCGAAAGAAAACTCCCTGCTGGCCAAGGAAAATCGACAGCCGCTCGGGAGATGCAAAACCAAACCTAAAAACAAATATATTTCTTCGCATGCCATGAAACGTTATGTGATATTGGTGCAGTCAACAGCAGCATGAAAATTAATGGGCTGTCGACGCAGCTCAGGCTCAGCCTTGTCGAACTCAATCTATAGCCGTTGGGAAGAATTGCTCAAGCTGAGTGAGCTCAGTAGCGTTTGAGTCAGGCAAAGAAAAGCGGGAAAGAGCTTTTGTTGCCTAGATTGAGTTCGTTGACCGGAGTATGATTTTAATCTTACAGATGCGCCCACGAATGGTGATTCCTAATGGGCAGAAATAAAATTCAAAATCAAAACGATGGAAAGAAATGAGATTAATTCGTGAAGAGGATGATGCAAGACATCTGTAACGCAGGAAATTATAGGGCTATTTTTGACGTGTTCAATGCTCAGTATCGCAAAACGTAACTGGCTTTGAGCTGCGTCTTCTCGCAATGACAAAGATTGCAATGGTCGTACACTCCTCCTTATGGTTTGCCCTAGTAATGCAGGAGCACGATTTTCGACGTTGTAGATGCTTTTTAGCAGGTGAGCGGCAATGCGGGCCTTATACCCGTAATGAGGCCCACGCTGAAAATACGACTTCTGGGAGCAAGGGGTGTCTTGCTGGACAAGCGCGTTGCGTTTTACTGCTTGAACACAAGAATTTGATAGTCAGCCCCTTCCGACATCATTCATTCTGAAGATCTTTTACTACTCACATACTTGTAATTCATGCATTTCGAGTCGTGAATAAATAATGGGCATTAACGAAAACTCTTATATCAGCCAACGCTTCGCCTAGTGTACGCCGGACTTCTGTGACTGGCCAACTAGGGCGTTCTTATGGCCAAGGAGGCATTTTTATGGTAAAAGTGCTTTAAGAGTTCGGCTCAGAGGTACCTTTCATACTCCAATATTTGGATCCAATTTTCGACGTCTCCAGTGCGAGAACCCACCGCGATGAACCGCACTGCTGCGTTAGGCCGCCCTGCGTTCTGACAAAACACCCCAAGCCCCCTTCGTTACGAACAAGCTGCTCCTGAACGACGCCCCTTAGTCCCTGCCCGCCAAGCTTACGTACGACCTCGCAAGCCCCAGGAAATTCAATACCTGAAGGACATCCAACAACCGCCCAATCTGTTTCCACTGTTGTGAGGCTGGACACATCCTTCGCCACGGCCCTTGAATCGGCCTCCGAGGTTTTTCCAATTGACGCCCCACGTCCCCGCCCCCCGGTGAACGACCGAAAAAATTTGAGAAGTTTCTGCACAGCCGTGAGTTTGTGCCGCCAAGCCGTCGGTAGCGCTTCCCATCGCCGGGCAGCAGTTTCGCTCAAGGAAGGTCCCATATAATCTGTAGGCGAAACTTAAGGGAGCAACCTCTGGAGATGAGGTTGTTATTCAACGAACTAGCGAAGTTCTTCCGCCGCCAACAGATGACAAAGCCGCAACGTTTACACCGCTGCTGCAGACAACGACAGCAACGACGACGACGCGGCCGGATCTCAAGCTAATACTAATAAAGCCGACCAGCGAAGTGACGGGGGTGTGCCGCGGCCACGACCTCAGTAAACGATGTAGTCGAGATCGCACATCCACTGCCGACGCCCAATGCGAGGAAACGAACAAGTGACCTCGAAGTGACTGTCTACGGATGTACAGTCGTCAGAGCGGTGTGCTGCGGAGCAAAGGGAGATATTGGCTCGGCAGCTCTGTAAGTGGTACAGCGAAGTTGTCATTGCAAATAGTATGCGTATATACGCGCCTTCGTTTTCGCTCTATCATCATCCTCAGGACCGGGTCCCTTCTCTAAAATTTCACTTTCTTTTGTGCGTCAGTTCAGTGTTCGAGTGCTCTAGACGGCTGTGCTGACGACTGCACGATTACTGCCTTAGTGGAAACAGGAGCGAACTACTCAGTCATAGTCATCAGTGGACCATTCTCCACTAAGCTCAAGAAAGTAACGACCACTTGGGATGACCCGCTGATAAGAACCTCTTGGGGTAATCTAATCACGCCATCAGGACGATGTACTGCAATAGTGATAATAAATGGACCAGCTTCGTGGCACTGCAGCAGTGCTCGCGCGACGTAATTTTGGGTATAAACTTTTTTAATAAACATCGGGCCATTGTCGACCTTTAATAAAAGCACATTAAGCTTTCGACGGGGAAAGCCATACCTTCTGCTGCACCTTCGACACATCACGTTGTCTTAAACGTCCTGGACAAAATATTGAGTGTACCTCCCCGATCAAGCGTCGTCTTCTCCGTGGTTAACGGCGACATCAAAACCATTGAAGGTTTCGTCGAAAGAATCACCCAGTTGCTTTTGGACAAGCCCAAATGCTGTTCATGAACTTCGTCGAAAAATACCGGCACCTGAACAAGGGCACGGCGATCGCTAACCTCGATGAGCTAGCGGACACCCGAGATGTCTTCGCCCTCACCCAGCACCTCCATCAGATGTCACGGGGTGTTGACAATGCCATCGGCAACAAATGAGGAGGCTTGATCTTTACATGAATCAAGTCCTTATTTGTGTCTCTTGCGCGGGCAAACGAACAAAGCGATTCGAGCGATAGCAACAATCGTGCTAAGCGGTCGTCGATCTACGAATCTCTGTCGCGCTTGTCGACGCCCAATTTAAAGGCGGCGAAGAAACATCTAGATAAAGCCGCAAACCGTGACTAGCATAACCTGGAACATTGTGGAACCACACGCGAGTGGCTGGAATCTTCGAAGTACATCTCGGCGCTTCTTGCGCGACAAAGAAAATGATAAAGCGTCCTCTCGCGACAACGAGCGTGAACAAACAAAGAATACAGAATCGATCCGCGCGCTAAATTCACAGCGATAAGACCGCATGCCGGCAGCTATAAAAAAAAAAATAATAATAATAAAGATTTCAAATGTTCGCGGCAATATCAGCGGCGAAAAAAGTTGCGACAAAAGGTTTAAACAATGTCTAGACAAGCCATTTATCAATACTCTTGCTTCACGAACTCTGAGAAAAGGACCACCCTCCCAGAGCAAACTTTTTCTGCAGTAGCTGTGGTAAAAGTGTCTTTTGTCGAACCTATTTTTTGGAACGAATTGAGACACACTCTTAATGTGGAATATGAGCACTTTGTTATTTCACGCTGCTCTTTTAGAGCGATGCAACAAAACAAGAACTTTCCGATGCTAGCATTCGGCTAGAAATGAGGCTTTGCTAATTACATGCAGTATCGACTAATCTTACCACTGCTGTAACAAGCCTCTCACAGGTGTTACATGAAACGCATAACAAAGCGCTCATTAAACTTTTCTCTAAAATAACCCCCATCTTTTCTTTCCCTCACCGCAGTGCCTCCAGCGAAGCCTGTCATCCGTTACGTGTCCCAGAGCGGGGTCAAGGAACCCAGCGGCTCCACCATTGGCCCCTTCAATGAAGGCGAACGGCTGGTGCTCCTCTGCGAAGTTCTTGGAGGTGAGCTTTCTTCGGTATCCCTAGTGCTGACGTTTACAAACCGAAGTCATTCTGCGTTGCATCGACGCCAATGCCGCCCCATCACATACTTTTATATCCAGGAGAAAGGTTTGCAATGTAAAATTCCATATTGCGATATAGATGACTCGAAGCTGCTACATGGGCTTTGAAGGCTCTGGAATAATGTAGATGGCTTCGGGAAGTTGAACTTGCAGGCTCCTAGGGTGAGGAACCTGTCCTTCTAGCTAATGGACAGCGCTATGAGCCGGAGCCTAGCTCCTGAAGTTTCTCGCAGATAAAAGTTTCCAAAACCTGCACTAGCATCTCGACAGCCTCAACAATTGCAACGTGGCAAATCCTAGAAAAAATATAGTTTTAACCACTTGGGATAATTTAACGCGCGCTCATATCTCACGGTGTACGGGCGTTCTGCATTTCGCCTCCGTTAAGCACATTGGTCGCGCCGGGTTCGAACCACGTTGTAAGAACTCATAGCCTTATACGGTCAGCAGTCGAATGCAAAACCCACTTAGCCACATAAGTAGGTTCGCCTGCGATAGGACATACTGTTATAATCATGCTGCTTGTTTTCGTGCTTATTTGTCCTTTATATAGTAAATTTTTGTAGCGTATAGGAGGCTGTATGGAATCTGCAGTTTAATGTGCAGGAAGCTCAAAACATCTGCACGTTTGATATGAGGGCTTTCAGCCAGGAAATCGGGTGAGGAAAGTGAGACGCAGTTTAAAATAACGTGCTGCTTCATAGAACTAGAAGCTGATAAACATTTCAGTGAACTGGCTGACAATGTTGCCTGTTTCGCTCGAACTAGTCTCTAAGCTAAAAGCACTGACTTTATAGAAGAGGAAATAGAAACACACTAGACGCTCAAAACAAGAAAACAAACGCGTTGGTAGACTTATATGTGCAGTGCCTCAACTTACGCAGTCAGCCCAATAACGAGGAAAATGGACTATCGGTTCATGTGTAACGCATAGCAGGCGTGAAATATCGGTTTTTATTTTATTGCTTCTGGTTAATTCACAATATATTTGCCTCTTTTTGGGCCATAGCAGGGATAGGCAATGAAGTTAGAATTAGAGAAAGAAATTGGTGGGGTTTTAACCATGGCTTGAACCTAGTGATGCGAGAGAAAGCTCTGTTAAGCATTGCTTACCAAGATTGTACAGGGCTTGACGGTTTGAATTAGGGCGAACAGAGGAAGTGCAGCGTATATGTTTGGACTGTCGACAATTACAAAAAAACTCAGGCAAAGACAATTCTCTTGGAGCCCTGTTCTCCCAGGAACCAAACTCCCGTTACGGAACAAGACGCCAGAAAGCATTTACGAGGCTGTCTCCCTTCACACGTCTAACAGGACTCTGTACATAGATATGCCCCTGCTTACAACCCTCGCGAACGGCTACGAGGAGATCGCGTTGCGCCTCGCGTAACGATCGGGCCCTGTAACGAAGGTCAAAAGATAGCGAGAGCAACACCACCGCGTAAGGGAATATTTCGCCGCGAGGTTTCAGGGATCGCGGCAGCTTTCATTTCCCGAGAACATGTGTACCGGCGGCATCGTGGGCACACCGCCGCCTCCCTTTCGATCGGCGCCGGGGGCCCGCGCGTCACTGACACCGTGGTGTCGATAAGGGGCCTGTCCTCGGGGGCAAGAAGAGACGACGCGGCTCATTCCACTGCCGGCCCGCGTTTGTGTGTGCGTAAGTACGTAACCGTGTTAGCGGCCAGGTTTCCTTGGCGAAGGGAAAAGTGCCCGCATTGTTTGCTGGCGCACGCGCGCGGCGTCCACTGGGCTCTTTCTATGTTTCTCATTTCTGTCGGCGCACTGTACTACTCTTCGCATAGTGCACGCCGCCCGGTGTCGCGCCGCCCTCAGCCCGCATCCAGAGTGCCGGCGCAAACGTCCTCCGCCGCCGCGACGTGTCACCCTACCTAGCGGGCTCGTTTTCGCGCGGGCCAGGTTTCGACAACCACGAGCCGACGTGCGCACTCTCGCCGTGTACGCTGGCTGGACGTCGAACGCGAAGACGTATACATGGTTCACTGCTCTGTTCGTTCCGCTGTTCGCTCCTTCTGGACCTTAATTGTTGTTGATTATTTCGCTTTTTCCCTCTTCCTGACTCCCTCTCTCTCTTTCTCTTAGCGTGCTCTCTGCGAAAATTGCTTTATTTTCGCTCTCTGCCAAATACTTTCTTCTAGCTTTTTTTCTATGTCTTTTCTTTTTTTTTTAAGCGTTGCCCACCGTGGTCTTCTATCTTCCTGCGTCAATTGACGCCAACTGAAGATAACCTTGCAGGTCGTTTTTTGCAAGTCGATGTTTTCTTTCAGATTACCGAAAGTATTCTGTTCACAGTGAACCTTTACAAAATCTCGTAAGGAGCTAAGCTTTCTTATTGAACCTTGGAAGCCTACATGTTGTAGAAGTTGTTTAGAGCAATAAATATTATGGCAGAATTTCGAACACTTTCACTTGGGAGGCTTGCGTCGTGTATACGGCAAGAGTACAATGATGCATGGCATGAATTTCCTCTTCGTATTCCTTTCGAAGATGGCACACTACCTATACATAAAGAAGAAAAGCAGAGAAAGAATCGTTCACGAGTCCAATAGATGTGCGTCAAGTTTAATTTGCGCGTAGAAAGGTTTATTCAATAAATTTAATGCTTTCTGTGGTTTAAAAAGTTGGAATAGAGAAAGAACTTATTTACTGTGCTATGGTATCCCGTATCACGTCAGTGAACCCCTCACTAAGCGCAGAAATGACAGTCGATGTCATCGTAATGAGTAGACTCTGGCATGAAATGCATCGCATGAAAGACACTACAGGGCGTCTTACTTGGTGGTGACAAGTCCTGAAGAACCGTCAGCCGCTTTTCTTAGTTTATGCTCGGCCTCCGTTGCCGGTTTTGGTGTGGGCCGCTAGAGCTCAGAACGCTCTCGACTCGGCCAAATATAGGTCCTCCACTTCTTCGGCACGTATTCCTCTTCTCTCTCACGGCGCTCTTCAGGTGCCCCTAGAGAAGTGAGATAGTAACATTACTGCGCCTTTCTTTTTCCCGAAGCGAAGTTTTGCAGTGCAGTATGCACGAATCAAAGTTATTAAGAGCACAGCGAAAAGATTTCAGCGGGCGCTGGTTGCCACGGAAAGATGTCTTTACAATTATTAGCTGCGTGCGACTTTACAGTCAGTTTTTAGGAAAAATATTGTGGTTATTATTACATATATTGCAAACAAATTGGTACGTGAACAATTTCCACTTTGAATGGGCTTCTATAAGTTGCCAAATAACAGTAATGAGAAAGAAGGGGGGGGGGGGGGTTATGTGTTGCCGCAGCTATCGTTTCGGGCTGGTATGGCTGCTAGCTACTCCGCATATACGCTCTCATTACAAGGGAACGATGAGCTGTGTGCCCTGCGCGTGCACATGAGCCGTAACCGGTGCGGGACATTCTGTTGACGCTATTGTCCACGCTGTACGATGCCGCGGCGGCAGCGCACAACGTAGGCGCAAGGCACGGGGTGGAAGTTCTATCATATGGCGAATTCGAGTGGGAGAGCAGGCGCACTCGAGAGCACTTCGAAAGTGCTCTCGACAAGCGGGAGCCTTCCAGTGCGAGAGCAGTAGTAGAATCATTGGCTTCCAATGGTAGAGGAGGAGGGCTTTTCCTTCGCTGAGACCACCCGAGTGCATTCCCGGCTAGAGTAGGTGAAGTCACATGGCATAAAGCGTCATATTCGCGCCATCTTTTATTTTATTTTTTTTTTTCCTCTGGAGTCGGCGGCGCTCAAAATGGCGGCTGCAAAGACGCTCATCAACGCGACGTACCACCATTTTTCTTCCTCCATGCGTACCACACCGCCGGCTTCTGACCTGCGCGTGTTCGTCGAGAGCACAGCGGCGGTGTTGCGTTCACTTGATAGCCGGCGCGCGGTGCGTGCCTTTTCGTTCGTTTCCCATGACCCTAGACCGCGGAATGCCTGCCTGGAGCGGATTGCAAGTCGCCGACGCAACGCCGCCCGTACCGGATGTCCGCGCGTCGCGACCACAGGTTCGGAGATCATCTGCGGTACAGTGAACTAGTTCACTGTATCTGCGGTGTGTGTGTGTGTGTGTGTGTGTGTGTGTGTGTGTG
>JAJIZL010117323.1:0-10072 GCA_023969395.1 Amblyomma maculatum | reverse complement strand
CACACACACACACACACACACACGCACACGCACACGCACACGCGCTCGCGCAAGGCACATTGGTTGTTATGCACAACAACCCGACGCAGAAGAAAGTCGTTCCACACGATGATTGGCTCACACCGCAGGAGACTCACATTGCGCCGGCGTGATGGCGGCTTCCGATGACGGTGCCGACAGAGGCAGATATCCCTTACGTCTGGTATGCGGAATGGGGCGTTTCTCACGTCTGGGGGTACTGTGCTGGCCAGAGTAAGTGGATAGGGGCACCCAAGCGGCGATGGCAGGAAAGACACCGGCCGATTGTCCTTGGTGGTCGGCCGGATGGGGTAGACCAAAACATCTCTTCTTTCCTAGTTGAAGAATTCACCGGTGGGACACGTCAGACCCCTTGTTTCCCACGGCAGCGTTCGCAGCATGGAAATAGAGAACTCACTCGTCCTGCACGGCACTATAATAAAACAAAAACAGCTCGCGACAGCCAGGCGCCAAGATTCCTATTTGTTTGTGTGTACTCGTACTTCTGTGTACTTATGAAGGGAGCCAACAGCCACTGGCACCAAGAAATCAGAGGAGAAACGGGTTTCTTTTTTCATCAATGTGAGGTAGTAATGCAATAGTGGAGATAGTTGATAGAAAATAGGACGAAATACAAACACATGCCACGGGTGGGATACTATCCCACGATCTCAAAATTTCTCGTCCGGTGGTCTACCGCTGAACTACTGGGACGGCTGTTCAATCTTCGGCATTCTAAGGTATTTATGTTAAGTGGAATCTATCCATGATAGCGTTCACCAGAGCCATCCTCGTCGTTTGCGCCATACGGGAACGTCTTTGTTCTAAGGCGAATGATAAGTGAATAATAAAAAAAAGTATAAAACGAAATGAAATCAAGGCTGCCAGATTCGACTTCCTCGTAAGAACGCACTAGCCTTGTGGTGTCCTTGGTTATTGTAATTATTGCAAAGTGAACGATTTATTGATAACCAGCCTGTTATTAACAAGCGTAGGTGCACTCCCCTGCTGACAATGCTGTGCCGAACAATGCGCTCTTCTAAGTGCAACAGCCTATTTGTAAATAATGCTGACAGTCCTATTTGAAAATGTCTTCATGTAATGAGTTCCACAAGACTGGAAGATGCCATATACAATTTTTTAAGGCATTTATAATATTTTGTTTGCTGCGCTATCTGGCATCTTGCTTTTTGTGCGAGTCAGTTGCCTAGAGAAAAAAAAAATATAAACGCCGAATCGCGCACCCGGAAATGTACCCATAATGCATTCAAGCATTGTCAATCGGATTTATTTGTTTTGTGGAGAGCATTACGCATGGCCGGACAAGAAGGCACGCATTATCAATAACAGGTACCCCGGGCACCAACCTAGAGAGGGACAAAAAAATAAAAATAAAAACAATACATACAATAAAAAAGCGCACATTCTGCTCAAGATCTTCATGGCGATAAATAGCTGATACCAATTGAAGTCGAGCTAACTCGCCAGATATTCGAATCATTAGCCTTATGAGAAACTGGTGCGCAGTGCGTGAGCACGTCATCTGCGACGCTTTGGATAAAGGATGTTGTGATTTGTCGTGCCAACGTTAGAGAGCACGTTCGTTTGCCGAAACGTCCGGGGTGATGAAATTTCCTGATTGGTGAAAACAGTCACGACGTCACTGATCATTACGCGAATCAACCACCGTTGCACAAAAAAGTGGTCGAGAGGGAATCAAAGAGCTGCCCTTTCGATTAGAAGGCGGGCGCGCTACCTCTACACAGCTGATTTTTTCTTTATTGCATGAAAGTAAAATAACACTGACACGTTCCAAGCCTTACTTAACCAGGCGGCACGCCACTTAGACGTAGTCATGGGCGAGTTGGTGATTCATGATTAAACTTGGCACCAGTTACTGGCATCCTGCTGTCACTCTGCCCACACTTCATCTAAACTACGGGAGGCCGCACATGTATCGAGTAAATGCAGCCAGACAGCAGGTAGGTCTTCCGTAGCGTGGACTCCCCGTACCTAAGCAAACCGCTTTCTGAACATACTTTGTCCAACGTGGCGGCTCTGCGTGGGTATATCATGTGTCTCTTCCACTGGCTAAACAGCCCTGTGAGTACAAGAAGTTCACATGGAACCCTATAACTTTCCATTGTAGGCAAACATTTAGCAGCATAGGGCGTGTTCTTATTGCCCTTTTTGAGATATTCCACCTAAGAAAGTTTTAAACTTGAAGACAAGGCTTCACGACAAAACAGAAAACAGTTATCAATAGTCTCTGGAAACTGTGGAAACTGACACAGACAGCAGTTCACTGACCATGACAAAAATGTCCCCTAAGGCAAGGTCAACGCGGCAATACCAAACAGGACAAACCAAACAAGAGCGAACAGGCAAGACCCATGCTTGAAGATAAAAAAGAAAGATGTATTTGGAATCGATTGAACACGCGTCGGCTGTGGCCCCCCCTTTGCACAGAGTTGTCTAGAAAGGCGAGGTAAGGACGTCAATACATCGGCACAGGAAATAACGGTCTCAATCAGAACTTTTGTCATTTGCATTTTGGAGAGACTGTATAAGTAATCTTAGAAAAACATATGGTGTGAGTGCATAGAATGCGTCAGCATCTTCCTTAACCCCACAGAGGCCCTCCACGTCTATAACAGTGGAAACAAGCTGAAGAGGCAAAATCGGCGTATTCTGTTAAGCATAGCTTCGATGAAGGCACAAAGGAAGACCCGAGAACAGGTAGACGCACAAACAAATGCTGAAGACCAGCTTCGCCAGTCGCACGAGGGGAAGGGATTTTGCCTCTACGCGTAGGCTCTAAGAGCGCCCCACAAAGTTGGCAGAAATTCTATGCACGGCTTGTAATTTCCTTTTTTTTTTCTAAATGCAACGCTTGTATTATGTAGATGAGCTTCGAAACAAAGATGGTGTTGCAAGCTTGTGCTCTTGCAAGCACTGACAGCTCCATACCACTCCAAGCCTGGGTTTTTCACTTAATGGACGAGATTTAAGAATCTCACTGAGGTTCGCAATTAGAAAATACCACTCCGGATCCCAGCCGATGCCGCCAAAGCGATAACCCCTTTGATTTATTAAAGTTAAGAGCTACTATCGAAGTCTCACACAACTTCTCGATTACATCGAAACACTTCATCACATTTCTTTTTTTTTTTTTTTTTATCATATCGCCCCGCCGTGGTATGGTGCAGTGGCTAGGGATCGAATCACAGCCGCGACGGCCGCATTTCGATAGATGGTTGAGGCCTTGCACGACCGCCTCACAGCTGGGACAGCAACAATACATTACATTACAGCAGCACTTATTTGGAATAATACCTATAATTAGCACTGCACTAAGCAGTAGTATGTGGCAATATTACTTAGCTTTGCTAATAGGGCTATTGCACTATTACTTACACTTACAACTTAGCACTGCTAATTACTACAATTAATTAGTGGTACTAAATGAGACCATTAGTTAGCAAAAATGTATAATATCCATATGACATTGCATCAACTCTTCAGGGTGCTTATCTGTTAATTATTTTGCGCAACGCAGCAGGTAAATAAAATGAAAAGTATACGGTGCAGATAATTTGTATAGAATCACGAGAGTTTATAATGAACATTGTAGTTGTCAGTACCTTGTCGTGCTTTTCTCTGTTCTGCAGGATTTTAAAGAAAAATTCACCAACAACTGACTCAGCTATCAATTCTAAACAATCGGCACGCTACTGTTAACACATTTTGACTGCATAAAAGAAGCGCATATTCAACTCTATCATTGTTAGAATGAACTTATTTTCATCACAAAACAGTTCCACTCCTCGGGTGGCTTCTCCGCATTTGAAAGCTTTTTCATTTCATTTATAATCTATTTCTGTTATTTTCGCATGACAAGGCATGAGCGGCACCCCTCACGAGGAAGCCGTCGGAGTTTGTGTGCGCGCAAAGCTGCGGCAATTATTCGTGCCGTGGCGTTGACGAAGACCGATCGTCTTGCCTTTGTGGGAAATGAACGTCTTTGTCAATGGTCGCGATTTCTAAGCGGAGTTACTCCTTGAAGTGTTGCCAAGGGGACATCTTTTTTAACTGGCAGAGCCAGCGTTCACGGCGCCGAAACGCCTTCAGCCGTACTTCTAGGATGAGTAGTAGGCGTGGCTCGGCTCCCTAAGTCGTGCTTTTGCGCAAGTCTCTGAAACTGATGCTACAAAACGAACAATGTGCGCGTCATAAGGGCACCAGGGGGCGGCAATGACGTAGCGGAGAGTTGTCAACTGCCTGAGCGAAAACGCTACGGCGCCCTTCAATAGATACTTGTTGGCCTGAAAGAAAGCCAAAACTTTGCACGAAGGGCAAAGCATTAAATGAACACTCACAAGTAACGCACATTCCTTGTAGCCTAATCATACGTGCACGTGCCATCCGCATCAAGCGAAAACCCATATATTCAAAGATAATTACCAGAAAAAGAAAGCAGCAATATTAGCTTCAGGAGAAGGAATGTACGCAGCACATGTTAAACACACTTGCTGTTTTGTCGACGTTAAAGCGAAAACTAAACGGATAATACAGCCTGGTTTTGTTTCTCTCATTTAAACTATTTCGTTTGATTCTGAAAGCTGACCCTAATTTAAGTCGAAGTAGTCTTTGTAGAATGGGCGCCGCAAATTAGTGTAAGAAAGGTTGGCTCGCGCGGAACCATATTGCTTGTTACTTTGTATAAGTGGTTTGCCAGCTGATTTACTTTTGTGCGAGCTTTGCTGCAAATTTATACACCCTATGAGAGCTGCTATATTGTTGCTTTCTCTTTAATAAGATGTAAAGACGCTAAGTGTCATTTCGTGAGTGTTTTGGGGGGCTAGCTATACAAAACGAAAATGGATATTGCAGCAACTTTCCACACGGCAGCGGAAGGCTTGCAGAACCATGACAGCGCAGTTCAGTTCATTTCAGACACCGATCCTACTACAAAAAAGAAAAAAAAATGCAGAAATTAATTTCTTGGCCTTGAAGTGCTTATGTAAATACCAGGCGCAATATGTTAGCAAAGCTTGTTGAATACAGACAACAAATGTGCGCATTTTACACCTTAGATATATGTGCATACGGTGGCGTAATTCTCACTGTTTAAAGGTTATATTGCCGGTCTCAGGCAAATAGTACTGGATAAGGCTTCCCAATTGCAGTTCGGCATATGGTCAGCGTATTCTAGCTCTGTGTAAGAAAGAAAACACTATCAGCGCAGTGGCGAGACATTAGAAGCAGGGGATACAAAGGAAGCGTTGACTAAAAAGGAAACGTTTTGATGCGGGAGAATTTATACCCACAGGGCACTAACATAGGAAAATGAGAGAAAACATAGGAAAATGAAGTAGTTTTGCGCAACAACAATTAGCGCATGTTAGCGGTTGAGCAACTCGTTTGGGTGCACGCGTAGCGCAATCGTCTTGATGTTAACACATTCGTTGAGGCTATCATCAATCACGAACGCTTCAAAGCTTTTCCTAGGGATTTGTTTCCGATTGTTCTTGAAGATATGACCAGCTTGTAGTTGCGGGATTTGTCTCATTTCAGGCTACCTCTAACACAGTCTACCAAGGGATCCTTTTAGCAAATTCGCATGCTTATACATAACGAGTTATTCCTACATCGCCCCATGTTCCCAATGACAAGGATATAGAATCTCAACTTGTTTACGACAACCACCGCAGCTAATGGGGCAATTCTTACCCTTATTTTCCTTCGTACAACTTTAATTTTTATTTACCTGCGAAGTCCAGAGTTCGCTAGGAGCCGAAGACATTATACTTTGACTTGAGCCCTCTGCGAATTCTTTGGCATTAGGCATTTCAGGATTAGGCATTAGGATTTCAAATCTTAGGCATTTCAGGATCGGAGGTGTTTGGCGGTTGACATTACGTTTCCTTTTATTTTCCTGGGCTATTATGGGCTACGCTTGTTAAACAACGCCGAAAAAAAAAGTGTGTACCTCATCCTGTGATATTACAGCAGAGCCATCTTCTGCCAAGAAGTTCCATGTTCTTTTGTGTGAGGCTAACAGGCCCGCTTTTTTGAAAATTTTGAGTGAGCAGAATAATATGGTTGAAGAAGTTCGTGCTTGCAATCAAAGTGGGACATCGATAGAAGTTGAAGGTCCGAAAAAATGTCATTAGTCGATAGAAGGTACCGGGTAAATTGTCAACTCCAGATAATCTGTTGGACCTGTTACGTTGCACCATTGTGATGGGCTGTGAGTATGGCGCGAAGAATTTACCTGCTCTTATGGACACATGTATTCCCCACGGCGTCGTCCAGTAACTGCAGTCATGCCTTTTCTCTGTGCTTTCAGAGGCCCTGGTGTGTGTCCCCAGGCCGGCCAGTGCCCTCGAGGACCTCGATTACAGACAGGTTCGTGCTGATGCATATACTGCAGGGAGCAACATGAATGCTCACAACAATGAAGCGTTCCTCAGCTATCCTTGCGAACACGCTTGCTTTCTCGTCATATCGATGCTTGGCCGCCGGGGTGGCGCAGTGGTTACGGCGCACGACTACTGTTCCCAAGGACGCGGGATCGAATCCCGGCCTCGGCGGCAGCTTTTCGATGGAGGCGAAAAGCAAGGCGCCCGTGTGCTGTGCGATGTCAGTGCACGTTAAACAACCCCAGGTGGTCGAAATTTCTGGAGTCCTCCACTACAGCGTCTCTCATAGCCTGTGTCGCTTTGGGACGTTAAACCCCACAAGCCAAACCAAACCATATCGATGCTTGGTTGCAGGAGTACAACGGGAGAAGGGTAGTCGAAGTAGAAATTTCTTGCGCACGAAGAGAGGGTAAGGCCAAACCTCGATGTATATTCAACCAGGGAAGTGTGACTAGGAAGGGCAGCAGGCAAAGAAGCGTGTACAGGGTGCACTCGTGTCGATATATCAGGGACAGTGCTTGAAAACGAACCCGAAAGACGATTTCAGTTGACCACAACGTGACTACGATCCGAGCGACTGCATCGGGCACGAAGAGGTGTCGTCAGATAAAGAAGGTTCACATCAAAGCCGGCTGTCAAAATCGTCGGGAGCAAAGAACCAACCTCCAGCGCTGTCATTCTTGGTTTGAAAAAAAAAAAAAGCAAAAAAACAAAAACAAAAATCAAAAGAAAAAAAAAACAAGAAAGAAGTTGCAAATATTTGTCTTAGAAGCAGTTGAGAGTGTTTTTATCAGATTAGCAAATGGCTCTTCGGTAACCTCGCGTGCTCATTTTTCACCAGTTACATGCTGTGATGCGTTGAAGTGATGAAAGGCATCCGCGACCTTGGGTCATGCGGGGAAACGAATCCAAGCGGAAGCTGGCAGTGGAACTAGCTGCGAGGAAGAAAAATCAAAATTCTCCTTCCGGATCTGTGTTCGCGTGCATGCACTTTGCTGTACGTTTATTCATTAATCGCTTACTCAGTGTCAGTATTAACTGACATTTAATCACTAGCACACAGCGGTAAGCTACCCCACTATTTGGAAGACGACCCGACAGCTGATACAAAGCGCCGCTTTAACCAAGGCATACGAATTGTGCCTACACCGTAAAAAAGTTTTCTCGAAAAATACAGAAGTTTCCTGTTCTGCTATGTTTTCTGTTTTTAATTTTTCTACGATTTCACGGCCATTGTTGTTTACGACTAACAGAACATCTATGTAAATTAAAAGACATTACTTGTTATAATACGGTTTCGGTTGATTAATTTTCCGTCATTTCGCGCGCTCTTCTGTTGCAGCTAACAGAAAATGTCTATGATTATGTCTACATTTATCTCTTCCAATTCTTCTATTATTTCGCACTCGCTTCTGAATGTAAAAACAAAACAAAAAACAAACTACTTTCACTAAACAGCATTTTAAAGGCGAAAGGCTTACTAAGCTCCATTGCTCAAAGTCTCTGCGGACGTTTGCAACACTCAGTGGCACCCATACAGTTGGCCTTGCAACAGCCCTTGTCTGTCCACCCAAACGGCGACTGGGACGACGGCATGCATACACCAGATATCACTGCAGCAAGAAGTTACTCCTCTTTTCGCTTTTGGCCCACAATATGCTCATAGGCACTACTAAGGGATTTCAATGTGGCGCCACTGGTTACCTTTTTTTCGTGTCAAAATTGTTACGCAGCCGTTCTGCGCACAGCGCCTTCGCGTGTATCATACAATTTTGCTACCATGTTAGCATGCGTCCACTAGTAAGAATCAGTTAGCAATAGCAAGTTGAACAGCCGACATATGTTGCTCCAATTGTTTTCCTTCTAACCAAGGTTTCGGCTTTATAGCAGAGAATTACTGATTTTTTTTTTTCAAGTTCGTGAACGTATTTCGGTGAATTTCCTCTGGGGGGAACAAAATTAAAAAAAAATGCCGGTAGTAATTTCCCACACATTTCTTAAAGTGCACGTAGCCTAGGATCGAGTGGCGTATCGGGACGCACAAGTATCGGTATTTCCATCTCACCTTCGCATCTCAAAGGGGAAGCCTACGAGTTGGCACCTCCTACCGTGTCATGTAGCGTCGTGACGTCACACAAACAGCCAACCAATCAGGGCTCAGCAATTCCACCTTTTAACTATTCCACCTTTCCGCGCCATGCTTGTGATTGTTCTCTCATGACGCCGACAACCCGGACTGCCTGCAAAGTGGGACTTTTAACGGTGTTGCTTTAAAAACGAGGCACACAGTGATAGGAAGCCAGCCGAAGAACGATCGAGCAGCTGAGGTCGCATGTGGCTATAATGAACCAGAATCTATAGCCAAGATGTCATTGACCTCCCTCGGCTGTGTTTTAATGACGTTTAAGCATACACAATAACAGGCTTCTCAGTTGATGAACTGAGTTATCTATTATTCATTCTGTTGTTCCCAAAAAGGAACAAGGAGGGATTCAGTGTAAAAAAAAAGAAAAGAAAAAAAAAAAGATTAGACGTTCGAAATCTTAGTTGCTTTTATGACAGAGGCAAGCTGATTATTTGGTTCATCCAAGGCTGGCCGCAAAAGTGAGACAATAGCTTAGTGCGAAAGCAACTTTAGACTCAAATATATTTTAGCATTCAGGTTTCTCCTCAGGGCACAGCGAAGAGTAGCATGATGATGACGTCATCTCTAGAGGCGATATGGTTCCAGTGCATAATAGCTTGCCCTGTGGAAGAAACCCAACGCCACAAAAGGTAAAGCAGCGACACGTTGTTTGATGGTGGCATCGGGCGATTCGCAGAAGGCTTGGGTGAAAACAGTTGGAATTTGAAACATCAGTATGGTGCCATTGAATAGTTTCGCCGCATTGCTTTGATGCTATGAAAAGAAGCCTAAATTCGACACGACTTTATTAGTTTATTACGTCATATCTTCAAATGGAGCGCAAAACCACTAGGTAAGCTTAGTCCACAAGTTTCATAAATTCTAATGCTTGTATCTCGTCAAATTTTAAAACAAAAACGTCTTTCATTTTTTCGTTAAGATTTTGGCGTATATAACACGTGTGCTTTTTTCCGCGCTAAACTTGCATATAGCTCCAAGTAGAACCCGGATATATCAAATTTCAAAGAGTATCGCGAAGTAGTTCAATATAAAGAAAATTATATATAGAAAACATGTCATGAGATGAGGTCCTCGTGACTCAGAAGCGTGAAGACGGCACACCCGAACTTGCGGTTCGCTTCCTGCAGTGACGTGCTCTCCGCCGGCATACTGAGGGCAACAGTTCATCGCTGATTTCGCCGTCGAATATGTGCCAGTGGATATCAACGGCCTGCACTTCTCGCCGCTAACTACTCGACGGCACTCGGAAAACTTTGCATCCGGCTCCAGTTGAGTTGTTGCACATTGAAAAGGCGCAGAACACCGTTTTTCTAGTGATATTAGCGCTGTAGCTAGTATTGAGGGAATGGGTGTTTAAGCCGCACGCCTGCAAGCATTGCCTGCACCAGTATTTTTCAAATGGGAGTCGGCGGAACCCAGAGGGTCCGTGAAACCCGCGGCCGCACGCACGCACGCACGCACGCACGCACGCACGCACGCACGC
>JAJIZL010117308.1:0-10563 GCA_023969395.1 Amblyomma maculatum | reverse complement strand
TTTATTTATTTATTTATTTATTTATTAGTACCGCAAAGGCCCACGCGAGGCATTACATGAGGGTTTGAAGCGCTTCGGCAAGCAAACAGTTCCAATCTTTTGCTGTTAGCACAAAAAATGACTTGAGGTGAGATGACGTATATGCATGAGGGGGTTGGACGGCTTGTTGATGGTTGATCCGGGCTGAGTGGCGATGCGCAGGGGTGATAACGGCATTGAGCAGGGGTGAGTGATAGAATTTGTGGAAAAGACAGAGCCTGGTGATTTTACGGCGGGATTCTAGGTTGGCAAGGTTAGCTTTATCTTTTAGTGATGAAACACTTGTGTGATATCAATAGTCTGAAAAGGCAAACCTTACCGCTCTGTTTTGGTTGGATTCGAGTGTTTTTGTTAGGTTAGATTGGTGTGGGGGGTCCCAGATCGAGTAAGCATATTCTAGTTTGGGCCGGACTAAGGTTAAATAAGCGGACAGTTTTACGTGAGTGGGAGCAAGTCGTATGGTGTTCGCCTAAGATAACATAGAACACGGTTAGCTTCGTTAGTGATGTTATTTATATGAGATGTTCAGGTAAGATCTTGAGTAAATGAAATGCCCAGGTATTTATATGTAGTTACATGCAATATTTGGTCACCACATAAAGTATAGTTTTCGGTGTGATTTGATGCACAACGATAAAACCAAACTAGAGTAGTTTTGTTTACGTTTAGCTTCATTAACCAATTAGTGCACCATGTTTCAACAAGTTTCAAATCCCACTGAAGTTTATTTCAAATCCCACTGAAATAACAAACGGCCCATGCCGTTTGTTATTTTTCTGTAAATGACGCAGGTCGTCGGCGAACAATGGAATGGTAGAAGACAGGTTATTAGAAAGATCATTAATGTATATTAAAAATAGTAAGGGTCCCAAAAACAGTACTTTGCGGTATGCCAGAAGTGACAGGGGACAAGGAAGATGCGCAGTTATTGGCCCATACGAACTGTTGGCGATTAGTCAAAACATTTTGCAGCCATTCAAACACTAGTGGATTTAAGTTTAGTCGTGAGAGCTTATGCAGTAGCCTTCGGTGGGTAACTTTGTCAAACGCCTTTTCAAAATCTAAAAACAGCGCATCCACTGGTGTGTTAGTGTGCTGACTTCCACTCGTGCAGACTGGGATAGAAGAAGTTGACGGACTGCAGGAACTTCATTATTTTGTGATTGAATTACATGCTCCATTAGCTTCGAGGGAACACTGGGTAAAGAAATAGGTGGTAATTTTTAGGGGCGATGGTGAGCCTTTTTTTATGCACTGGAATAATGTTTTCCACTTTCCAGTCATGAGGTATGACATTGTGTTCGAGTGATTGCTGGAAAATGTGGGAAAGAATGATGGCGACAGTATCTTTAGCATTGCAAAGTACTTCAGCGTTGATGTTATCGACTCCGGCTGATGATGACAGTTTCAGAGATTCGATTAGCAATTTTATTCCGTTACGCTCGAATTGTAGTTTGGCATAGGTGGGTAACCAAAATGTGGATAGTGAGACATGCAATATTGGGGTTCATTAGTAAAGTTGGCAGAAAAGACATGATTGAATGATTCGCTCACAGGATTTTGTGATATGGGTGAAGCTAGGTCGTCACACAGTGATAATGAGTTGAGTGGCTTAGGACTTATCGCTTTCCAAAACTGTATAGGGTTATTGTGAAGCATGGATGGTGGTTGAGTAAAATGTTTCTTTAGCGTTAGCGGCATGATAAGTAAATTTTTTTCCGCATAATGGTACTGTTGCCACGCGCAGGAACTGTTGGTGCGTTTTGCATAACGGAAGAACCTTTTCTTTTTATTCAGCAGTCTTTGTAATGTTTGGTTGAACCATAGGGATGACGGTGCATGATGACTGTTTGTGTAGGAATGTGCAGGGGGATAAGTTCCTCCATTTTGTGTTTGAACAATGACCAGTTCGTTTCAACAGTGCGATGCGAGGAATTAGCAAAGAAAGAATGACTAAATTTTGTTAGTTTGCTGTTTATGGTATCGAAGTCGCCTTTATCATAGAGCGTTAATGTTTTCGTTACTTTTAGCGTGCTGTATCAGGGTATAATAAGTGCCGTGAATTACAGAGTGGTCGCGGAGGCCTGATAGATGCGTGAGGGGTGAAATATTATCAGGATGAGATGTAAGCACGAGGTCGAGGACGTTAGACGAGTGGTTATTTTGTCTCATAGGAATAGTAATGAGTTGCGATAAACCAAATGTGAGACCCGTGTTAAGAAAATCGCTCTCGACATTCTGCTTAATTAATGTCATCCCGAGAATGTTCCACGTTATTGAAGGAAAGTTAGTCACCGAGTATGAGTAAGGGTGTGTTTGCGTGTGATTCGGTTATGGAATGGAGCGTGTTGTGAAATTCCGTTACAAATGAAGCGTCCGCATCTGGCGGGCGGTAACCACTGCCGATTATCAGGTGGGTTTGTGGCTTTGGAATGAACGAATATTAGCTCCAAACTTGAGCTAATATTTATTGGGCAGCAGAGCAGGCTTTCATGAGTGGCGATCAAAACGCCGCCGCCTCGCCTGTCTGCACGATCATGACAAAAAATGTGATAGTTGGGGAAAGTAACGGGTAGTTCGGCATTAGCGACTGAAGGATTCAACCATGTTTCAGTTGGGAAAACTATTTTACTATCTGTTGTGTAGATGAGGCTCTGTAAGGGATCCAGTTTTGTTGAAATGCTACGGATATTAGTGTGAAGGAAAGTGACGAATTTAGTTTGAGACTTAGGGCTTGGTGTAGCGTCTAGCTATGGTGAATGTGGGATAGGGGTGTCATGTTGTGGTTGGAGTGGGACAACTGTCTGTGAAGGGTGATCGAACACGTATGTGCAATCATCTACAGTGAGCTTGTTGTAGCGCAGCGATTTTTGGGGTTGTGTTTTCGAAACTTCGAGGAGGTGTTTGCGGGCCAAACGTGTTCTGGATGAGTAGTCTCCTGATATCGAGTACGGAGCACCTTTAAGGATTTTGGCATTCGACATGATAGCTTCTTTTTTTTTTTTTTAAATCAGAAAACTTTGCTATTATTGGTGTATTTTTGTTTAAAGAGCTACCTTTACTATTTAAAGCCTATATAAAGCGTGAGCTTTACTACGCCCTTCCGTAACTTGGCTGGCGTGGGGTCATATGGTCTTAAACGCGCCTAACGGCGCGCGGCCTCCACACCGCCCACCTCTCGCACATGTCACGTGGAGCCGGCGACGCTCGCTTCTTCTTCTTCTTCGCACGTGCGTCACTCGGGGCCGCCGGCGCTCGTTTCTTCTTCATCTGCTGCTTCGCTTCTTCTTCTTCTTCTTCTTCTTCTTCTTCTTCTTCTTCTTCTTCTTCTTCCTCTTCTTCTTCTTCTTCTTCTTCTTCTTCTTCTTCTTCTTCTTCTTCTTCTTCTTCTTCTTCTTCTTCTTCTTCTTCTTCTTCTTCTTCTTCTTCTTCTTCTTCTTCTTCTTCTTCTTCTTCGTACGTGTGTCACTCGGGGCCGCCGGCGCTCGTTTCTTCTTCATCTGCTGCTGCTGCTTCGCATCTTCTTGTTCTTCGCACGTGTGTCACTCGCGGCCGGCAGCACTCACTTCTTGCTGCTTCGCTTCTTTTTCTAGTTCGCGCACCTGCTTATTCTTCTTGTCGTTCTTCTTCGACTCCTTCTTTTACATATATCTGGTAAACATCATTTGCACCGGTTTTTCTTATTCTTCACACACCTGGTAAATATCATTCGTACCGGTATATATCTTTACAAATATACAACATTGCCTGACAAAATGCCACACAGATTTCTAGTGCACTGCCTACCCTTCCTTTTCCCTCTACTGCCACCACTGCCCATGTGGCTTGCCTCCTGGGACCTCCCCCTTCAAAATGCCCACGACACCTTCATGTCGCCTAGACCCGACTGTGATGTCCTTGAGGTTCGCAGACATCCATGGAGGAGTCGGGCGTTTTCGCTTTGTCTGCGTAGGTTTAGCCGTGAATTTTTTTTATAATCTACAGATCTTAGTTATAGCAGTTAATCGCCCACGTACAAGCTGCAGCTCCCCCTCTCACTGTGCGCCGTCGTCTCTATCAACTTCTATATCCGCACAAGCATGTACGGACGTCCTACTCTAACTACGTTAAAACCATACCCCTTCACACGACGGAACCAAGCAGATGCTGGAAATTTTCTTACCTAAAACCGCAAGTAATTCGTCAAATCGCCTCACTGGGTCGCTTCATTCAAATATAGCCTTAAGGGATTGGTAAATAAAAAAAAAATAGAGGGTCTCTTAGATGTGTCTTAAGACGACAATGGCGAAAGCCTATACTATCATTGCCTTCTCAACGTTGGCCATTTATTGGTGTTCGCTGCAGTGCTACCTATAATTATAAATGGTGTACAGGAAAGGAAAGGCGCAGTATCTGTCAAACTTCCTCCGGCAAGTGTTAGTTTGAACCGCGGTGGTTTGGACGGTACACCATATAACTTCTATCACGTGGCGTTCCTTGTCGTGCGTTAAATTGTGGGATTGCAAATGGCAGGAACGCTAGACAAGAACACTCTCGCGGATTCTCGCGGAATATGACAGGTCTCGCGCACAGATCTCGCAAACAAATCCAGCGAACAAATCTCGCGCTCAAATCTCGCGCACGGGATTTCGTTCCATGAGCATAGAAAGGCTTTCGCTTTAAAAAAGCGGGCAGCTGGAGAATTTCAGCCTTCATCAACTTGGAATTGCATGTGCTGCGCAGCCCCGTCGTTCGTCAAGGCAAAAGCGTGGCCATGCAAGGAGCTGCTGGGTCTGGTGTTCGTCTGGTACCATGCGGATGGCGAAGAACCGTCGTGGGATGTGCCGGAGGATCTACTGGGCGAGACTCTAGAGCCAGAAGCTACCGGGCGCTTCGAGCACCTAGTTCACTGCCACATCCAGGATATTGCTGAGAATGGGGCCGATATTGGCCACTTTAACAAGATACACAAGGCGAGCAGTTTCGTCGGCGGCGCCGAGTTCAGGAAAACCCTGGGTGGGTCGTGGAAGGGACGCCTCTTCCAGCACCATTGGGAGGCCATCTGGAGTCCCACGAACAAGAAACATGAGGCTGCGGTGATGATTGAATCATCAGTGTCAATCCTCGGCTGGAAGCCCAACTACCTGCGTCACCACATTGAAGCTCGGCAGGTACGTTGGGACCATGGACGCAGAGTTCAGACCGCGTTATTAGCCCTTCATAATATGGTTCCCCTGCCCGTTTAAAAAGAAAGTCATAAATCGGCAACCCAAGACAGTGATATGTCCTTAAGGGCATGCATTCCTCACCAGAGAAACCATTTGTAATAGGTGGCTAGCGTTGTCTTGTACAAGTGGGGAATGCTGAGATTTGTTTTATTCTGCCTGCGAGCACGCCTGTTTATGACTTCCTAGTAATAGGTTTGCTACGACACTCCAACTTTATGTAGGCGACACATTATCTGGTACCTGTTGCGTCTTTTTATTTCGCAAGAATTTTCTATCGCCAACAAATAATAGTTAACTATTGATCTCCAAATGATAAAGAAATGTCCAACATTTCAAGTTTTCAAATGCAAATAGTGTCCTGCTGAGACACAAAAATGGCGAACTGCTGTTTTGCAGCCGCAATGAGTGAGCAGAAGGTCCTTCTAAAAAAGAAATTAGCAGTCGTTTAACCATAGTTGAACCGATCGAGTTAGACGAGGGCAGCTAGGTTTTGCATGGCTTAATTTTGGCGCGGTTTAGCGTTTGTTTTAGGATTCTACTCATGAAAACCCTTTCAACGATATATCCATGATGATGTAGCATAAAGTTGAATTTTAAGCCTGGATGATCTAATTAACGGTAATTGACTACGAACGACTTGCAATTAGCCTAGTGCAGTTTTACTCGACATAAGCTAAACACTGATATATAACTTGATGCTGTAGTATAGGTCAAATTTTTATCCCATTTACATAATTAACTGTGACTGACAGCGACGCGTAATTAGTAAAGCTCAGTTAGGCAGGACATAAGCAGTACAAACAATATAGCACTTTTGTTGCTATGACTTGACTAGAAAGTTTGACATTGGAGCTGAGCTGAAGGTCAAACGGATGCAGTCTGCCGTTGGTCGACTTTTGCATTGAGAGGAGTACCGCTCTAATACACTAAAAGAACCCTTGTAAATTACTGCTGCTTTGCTGACTGAGACAGCATGGCAGATCAACTAATATTGTTTTGAGCTCCTGTTGAGAACTACCGAGAGTACGAGAGAGACCGCTGAAAAATCTGTGCAGTGGAAGAGTACAACTGAATATAAAGTTGTGCATTCACACGGACATGGAGTTAGTTCATTACCCGATTTTGTAAAGACGAATTGTTTGCCGATCCATACTTCCCGGAAAAGTAGTGTATGTACGTCATTTTGATGCAAGTATTGCCAGTGCCCGTTTAATTGATGGTGTCCCGTACTATATTCGAAGGCACAACGAGGATTGCTTTTATTATTTTAAAGATATGGTTTTTTTCTTTCGACATATAAGTAGTAGAGCCTTGTATTGTCAAAAGTTCTGGACAGTTCTTCGCTGGAGCAGTTAAACGTAGTACGTTGCGGCCTATCCCACTTCAATGGTAGAAGTCGTATTTTTGGTATAAAGGATAATACACATAACGGACTCACTTTTGCCACAGGATTTTGGTTCTATGCGATCTCCCGGCCGCACATGCCAAAAGCAGTAGCGTCTCAGCGCATCGCTTAACAGTTCTCCCGAATCCATTGAGAAGCAATGGGGGTATATGCAGACAACGAAAACATGAAGCACTTCTGCGTGGCAAAAATGTGATTTTTACGAATCTGCAGCAACAGTCAATTTTCGGCAGCGGCTTCATGTAGACAAGGACTGGTCTTTCCATTATTCAGCGCCGTGTTTTACGAAGCAAAGTAAAAAACATATAGTCGGAAATTGGCGTTTCTATAATACATTCTTTACATATCGCGCTGCGCGGCTAAATGCCAGCGAATTAAAATGCATGTACAGCCGTCATGATTTTTAATAATGTAGTGCGAGCGCCGGCCAAACTGCTGGTCAGCACCTTTTAACGGCGATAGCGTACAACACGACAAGAGATAGCATCGTCTGCTAAGCTCTTCCGATGACGAGGGCACACGCCCCGCCACAATATCTGTTCGCGAAAACCCGAGGGACAACAGAGTGCATGCGCAAGAATAAGATGTGATGGATATGATTTTCCTCTTTTTTTTTCCTATTACGACAGGCCACGCTGGCAAAACGGAGTTTAGGTAAGAAAAAATAAAGAAAGCAAATAAACCAGCTCGCGAAAAACTTTGCCTAGAACGCGAACCTTCTGATTTGGTGGGAACATGATACAAAAGGCAAAAGCACACGTGTACCCTTCTGACCGAAATACATTTTTTTTTTCGAACAGATATTGTGGCAGGGCGTGCTCTTCGCGATCGGAACAGCCTAGCAGATGATACTCCACCTTCGTGCGTTTGGGCGGACTCTCGCCGTTTTAGACGCTTATCGCCGTTATAAGTCGCTGACCAGCAGTTTGGTGGACGCTCGCGCTATATTATTGAAGATCAGCACGGCTGTACACGCCCTAAGAGTGAGCAGTGCGCTTTGGTGGGGGGTTATATTCTGTGCACAATGAACCTCATGACTGGTCGCCCTTTCTCGACGTGCATGTGTGTCTTCCGGAATTTCTGTTTGCAGATGGAGTGATGGCTCGATGTTGCCAGAAAAATGAGTGACTGGATCGCAGAATGTGCCCTTGGGCCGTATGCTATAAGAATCCACTTCCCATTTCATCTATCTGTCAGCGTGAAGTCAGCGTGACGGCAGACTCAGAAGAAAACAGCGAACGATTAATCCCGAAAATAAAATTGTAATGGGCCTCACGTTAGCGATAGCCTCCGCCACTCGCCGTATGCCTCGGATCAACGTTGTCTGTGACATGCAGACAATGCCGCGGCTTGAAGTCCACGGCTACCCCGCCGAACCACAGTGACCAATTCCTGAGAGACAAATGGATCTGAAACGACAAATGGATAATTGGTCCTTGTACAGTACAGCCCCTGATGCACGAATGCATGAAAGAGACCAGCGATGTTGTTTCCCCCCTCCAATAAGGCGGGGGGAAAAAATGTCCTGCTTCTTCCGATATCTCTCTTTTTTTTCTTCTTTTTTTTTAGGTCCCGCTAACGAGTAGAACCGTCACCATTGAGATTTTGAAAAGGCCAGCGCACTCCTGCAGCCTACTTCACGACTGCGGATGAGCGATTGCCAGGAAATGAAGCTGCGAGTGCAGGTGTGCAGATCTAAGTCGAGTCACGTGGTGTCCCGTCGCCACTTTACCCAAGCCCGTACGCGAGGATTCATTTCACCCCTTCACTACTGTGACGTTCCGCGCTGGGAGAGATGTTAATGCACCGCCCTTGTTTCATTCTCGGTGGGGACGGTCCAGCCTACCTGACCGCGAAATGCAGTTTGCACATGATTTCATTGATCTAGTCGCGCAGCTTTGAGGGGTGATAAAAAGCACCGGCTTTCTGTCACATAGCTTAAGGTCGCCTTGGAATTGCTCAAGGTCGCATTGCCCGAAAAATTGGTCCCACAACTGTTCTCATTTCCTTGTCTACACCTTTGTACTAACAATACCTGTGACGGGATGTGCAAGCTCAAAGCCCATGAAAGTAATTCCTGTGGAATCCTCGAAGGCCATTCGTGCGCGCCATCGCAACTCGGCAAATTTCAGTGGCCATTCAGAACTTTTCAGCTCAGAAAGAT
The DNA here is from genome assembly GCA_023969395.1 of Amblyomma maculatum. Classification (NCBI taxonomy): domain Eukaryota; kingdom Metazoa; phylum Arthropoda; class Arachnida; order Ixodida; family Ixodidae; genus Amblyomma; species Amblyomma maculatum. The sequence goes on along the minus strand of JAJIZL010117308.1, from coordinate 1,748 downwards.
GGCTACAGACTTAGCAAATGTCGACGAATGACCTGTGAAGCACTTCAAGAAAGTATGAGGTCATTGCCATTTGAAGGACGTCACAAAAAAGCGCCATGCAGCATGAAAAGCTGCCACGAAATGGTATCGATGCTATACACGAAGGATGGAAACTCACCTGCGTGAGAATACATGTGTATGTCAAGGTGAAATACATAATAATAGGAGAACAATCAAACACAATACGCGTGAAGAAAATATCCACTGGTGAAAGAAAATGCCAGCTAAATCCTCGACACAACTCTGATATCGCTAATGCAGCAGCCCCAAGAGAAACGCTCCGCTGGATACAGAGGTGAATCTTCGTTCAGATAAAATAAAAATATCTGCAAAAAGGAGAACGGGAACCATCACTCTTTCTTTCCATTAATTTTCGATGGACGGCTTGAAATCCCACAGCGTCAACGCTGTCATACAGTAATGTTAGTAAATTGCCGAATAATGAAACTACTACATGGTATTTAGTCTGTCAGCAATTGCAGGCTTTTTGGGTTACAACAGCACACTCATCGGCAAAGCATTGTCAGCGACGGTTGAGGCGGGGTAAGTTAGGGGCGTTATTGGAATACTGCTAAGACTCGTTATCTATCAGGCCAATTGAAGAGGAGCGGCGTTCCGTTCAATACATCGAACGGCGGCCGAAATCGTAGCTCTATGTAGTACTCTGCGACTTCCTTATAATTCTACATCGAACTTTCCCGGGCATTATCTGCGTGTTCGCTTTAGGCAATTATGCGAAATATCCGCGTTCTATAAGTACGCGATCGAATACGCGACACTTTATTTACGGGACGTATATGCCAACAAGTAATGGAGGTGGCTTGAGGGTCGATATTCATCTTTAATGCTTGTCTTTAGTTGTAGGCTATAGAAAAAAGAAACAATCTGATGAACGATATGAAGGAGTACAAAGTATCCTGTAAGAAATGTGAATATAACCAGCAACTTGTTCTCACTTCGCTTATTGCTACATATTTCTAGAAGTGACTGACGGGAAATTGAAATGTTTGCAATGAATGACGGAAGCCAAGCGCTTTTAGCCGCTCTATACACCTTACAGGTCGGCCCCGCCCTCGTTGCCATCTGCGTCTGGGGTCGCACAGGCCACTACGTCGCCATCCAATCACTGCGGCCCGAGGCGCCTTTCGACATCAGGGTTGTGCACAGGTTGTACTTCGAACCACAAGTCAGTTGGATCTTCCGCAAGTTCTACACCATGACGCTCCGAAACATGGTACGCTCCCTGTCAGCTCCCTAGGGTGGGGAGTTGTGCGTCGGGGATAATTTGAAGGGGATACGGAAATGATTACACTATGTGGTAGAGATCGACCACTGCTCGCCGTAGCACCGAGCTGCAGCTGCGGGGTCTGAATAAGTATAGCAGAAGACGTATTGGCGGTGCAGTACAGAGATAATCTGCCGAAGCGAATAAACCGTCAGGAATAGCCATGACGTCTGTTATGACCGAGAAAAGCGCGGTCTATGTGATTTATGCACTTTCCTGGCGCACATCAAGGATCTGGACAAAGGAGACTGGTTTACAAAACAGGGTATGTCGTGCGTGCGTCCACGCATGCTTGAAACGCGCCTGCTGATTCACCTGGGAGAGAGAGAGAGATAGATAGATAGATAGATAGATAGATAGATAGATAGATAGATAGATAGATAGATAGATAGATAGATAGATAGATAGATAGATAGATAGATAG
>JAJIZL010117269.1:0-10072 GCA_023969395.1 Amblyomma maculatum | reverse complement strand
GTGTGTGTGTGTGTGTGTGTGTGTGTGTGTGTGTGTGTGTGTGTTTTATGAGTTAGACTCCATTAAGGCCATAAAAAAACAACATAGCTTGTTGAAAGCGAGAGTGAATCTGCATTGCAAATGTTTCCATCCTTCTTCAGGATTTTATTTTCTTTATTTAGGGAAACGCGAGAGAGTAACGTTATCAGAAACTCGTTTTGTTTGGTATTTAGGGTTTAACGTTCAAAAGCGACTCAAAGTATACGAGATGCCGTAGTGGAGAGCTCCGTAAATTTCGCCCACCTAGGGTTCTTTGATGTGCACTTACATCTCAAAGCACACGGGCCCATTGCTTTTTACCTCATCGAAAAGCGGCTGCCACTGCCGGGATATGAGGATCTTTGTGTTCTGCAAAAACAATATGTCGTGCTCTTGATAATATGTCACATCGGTGTCATGAAGGAGTTTGACTGATATATTCTGTTTGACTCTATGTCTGCTGGTTTCTGCGCTCGAAAAGTATGAGAAGATAATTGCCAGCTCTCTAAAGTTTTTGAGATTTATTTCCCGCCAATCCCCCGTGAGGTTATAAGTTTTTGCCGTTCTGTGATTCCCCTCGAAATATAAATCATAGGTTATTTAACGCTGATGTCTATCTTATTGAACTGTAGGGCGCAGTGTTATCCCCGAGACAGGACGAGACACCGCAGGCGTGAATACGCTTTCTTTTTTCGCCGAGTAGCTCGGCCAAGTTCCGCAAGGGCGGTCCGCCGCTGCGAGGGTGAAAGAGAAAGAAGGAAAGGCGCGCAGGCGCGCGCGGCGCTGTCGACGTAGTTTCGCATGACCCCTGTCCTGGTATGACAGTCAGGCACAGTTAAAATTGCGGCTCCGAACTCGTGGGAAGTAAACGCAACTCTGTAAAACTAACATCCCTCTACCGGTAGTATGTGAATGTCTGCAGGTTGTGGCCGGTATATATTTCCGCTCTCAAGCAAAATATTCTCCCTTGTGGTGAAAATAATCATGCCTTCAAATTCTTATTACCGTGGCGGACGAAGTGCTTATTTATTTCTTCTTTTTTTTTTTATTGAGGAAACCGCGCATCAAGACTACTCGTGTTGTCTTTCTCAAGCGGATTCGTTCGGCGTTTTGCGAAATTTTTTCTCCTGGTTGTATTTACATTCCTTATTGTTGGATTTACATTCCTTATTGTTGGGTTTTTAATGCTTATAATACTTGCTGAAGATACTTAGGGGTAGTGAACTTTGATAAAGTAAATTAAAGCAAAAATTTGAATTAACATATTGTCACGGAGGAGCGAAGACGACGTAGTGGAAGAACAGGGTGTTAGTGATGGTAGAAGTGGAAGTGGCGCTGCTGAACGCGACCGAGATCTTACGTCTGGTGCGACCCCGTCCTGAGTGCAAGTTTCACGGCGTATCATCTTAGTGGCGATGCTGGGTATGCCTCCTTTTTGGTGATGACATTTAAACGGCGATAGTCCATGCAAAGTCGCTACGTGCCGTCTTACGGACAAGAATCACGGGTGCAGCTCAAGGACTAGACGACTCCTTAATGACCTTCTTCTCAAGAATCTCTGTGACTTGTTAATAGATTACTTCGCGCTCCGACGGCGACAGACGATAAGGCTTTTGATGAATAGTGTGAAACTAACCGGTATCGATAGTGTGGCGGGTACGAGAGGGTACTAGGGGGTGGTCCACAGGGCTGGGAGAAGTCGAAGACAGCCGCGTACTGCAGCAGAACGTCTACACGTTAGCGTCGTTGAGTTGAGCTCAGCGTTCTGTTGCTCATGCCAAGAATTGTGCGGTCACCGCTCGATGCTGGAACGGGTTGTATACGGGGCAGCCGCGACCAACGCCTCAGCTGGAGGCCCATCGGTTTGACATAAAGCAAGTTTTAGTCCACTTGGTAAAACGACGGGTTGAGAGCATGAATTAATTGTCCACAACCACGCGCTGCCGTCAACCACACACACCAGACAGTGTGGTGCTATAACATTGTACATTACGCGGGTCAAATGCACTGGTTCCACTAGCGCCTCAAACATTTCACCTTTTCCAGGGGCAGCGAACATTGGAACACGCACTGGAGCCCGCGATGGCACGATAGTATATTGAGATACTCAAACTACAGTTCTGGCATACGCACTTTCCATGAGGCTGGGCACATTCATACGCTAAAATATAGCTGGCCACTTGCACAGTCGATCGTCGCTCCGCACAGCTTCAAAAAGTTTATTCCTAAAAATGACGTCATGGGTAGAGCTAGGGATACGTTTACACTAAATATTACACATCGAGGCGAGAGCAAGGAAGATTTGGTGGAGCCTGTGCACCCTCAGATCACTGTAAATGTAATTTGATGAAAAAAAGCCCTTGGAAACAAAATGTACTTGAAACAGATTTTTTTCCTGGCGCGGGAGGGGGGGGGGGGATAGGGGGTAACACTGGAAACTAGTATTTCGGGGTGCTTCTGCATCATATCATCACATCATAACCATCATCATCATCATCGTCACCATCACCAGCCGGACTATAACCATTGCAGGGCGAAGGCCTCTCCCATATTTCTCCAATTAACCCGGTTCAGTGCTAGCAGCATCCACTTGATCCCTGCGAATTTCTTAACCTTATCCACCCACCTAATTTTCTGCTGCTCCTTGCTACGCTTTCCTTCCCTTGGAATCCAGTTTGCTACCTTAAGCGACCATCGGTTATCCCCTCTTCGCACTACATGCCTTGCCCATGCCCATTTCTTCTCCTTAATTTCAACTAGAATGTCAGTAACTTGAGTTATTTCTCTGACCCACTCTGCGCGCTTCCTATTTTTTAAAGTTACACCAACCATTTTTCGTCCCATAGCCATCTGCGTTGTCCTAAGCTTAGGTAGAACCATTTTCGTTAACCTCATGTTTCATACTCGGTAAGAGGCCAGCGCAAAAAAAAAAAGACAACCACAGAAGAACACACGACACAAAATAACGCTGCTATCAACTGATTTTATTTTGTCTGCTAGTCACATATATATAAGCAGCTACATCATATGTCTCATTTTGGCGGCGCCAGCTATCTTTTGACAAACTAACAAACCAGATATGAATGGTTTTATCACCTCTTCAGTTGTTAAAGGTAGCTATCGTAAGAGACAGGTTACAACAAAGAAGGAAAATATAAATGAAAGAACTGCACATGACATAGGACCAAACACGGAAGGCCTTGTAAAATGTGCCATAAAACGTTTTCTCAGAAAACAGCGCTGTGCCGAGTACAAGCTTATAGAGGAATCGCTAATGCAGGGGTCAGCTTTCTTTTGGACGTGAAAAGCTTCGAGCAAAATTCTTGCTTTTGTGCTAAGACTCTTTGCTCGGAATCTTTGCTTCTTTAAAGCTGGGTACGCACTTGCATATCTTTGTGTTTTTTTGCGCTGGCCTCTTACCGAGTATGATTAACCAACTAGTCCAACACCATGTTTTATTGAACTCCATGTTTCAGCCCCATAGGCGAGTACCGGTAGGGTGCAACTGTTATACACTTTCCTCTTGAATGATACCGGTAAGCTGCTAGTCATAATATTTGAGTACCTTTCAAATGCGCTCCATCCCAATCTTATTCTCCTAGTTATTTTCTTTTCGCGGTCCAAATCTGAGGTCACTACCTGTCCTAAGTAGACATATTCGCCTTCTACTTCCAGTGCTTCGCTACCTAACGTAAACTGCTGTTCCTTTCTTAGGCTGTTCAATATTACCTTAGTCTTGCTCATATTAATTAAGCCGCATATTAGTTAACCGTAACATATCCTAAAGGAAACTATTCCTACGGTTTCTACGTCGTAATAATTCTGTTTAGGTAACTGAGAAACATGAGATGCAAAAAAGAAAATTCTTGAACTGTATTATTTCGATGCTACATTATGCTTTAATGATTAAAGCTCTCATTTTTTTATATCTTTAATTCGATCAATTTGTTTAGGCACATCTATAACAAATATTACACCCGTAATCTATGCTGAGATAATGCCAAAGTAATTGCATTGGGTCGTAGATGTAGAGGCCGTCATTCAAGCTGGGACTGTGGAGACCTAGTGGTTCATTTGCATCAGGCTGAAAACAGTGGAACCCACTGGGATTAACGTACCTACTATATGAAGGGACAAACGCAGGCTTGGATCGGTCGAGAGCTCTAAATGCTTGCTCGGGCACAGGTCTGCAGCATTTTCTCGATCGCAAGGCTCGCCTACGTCCTGTTAAGCTTGGAGTGTGCAAGACGAGAGGTACACGCAATGCAAGCAACATTCGCAATCTTTGTATGGTGCACTTTAGGGATTCATTCGCCTTGAAAACAAGTTTCTAACGCTAAAGACTTATCAAGCAGGCCTTGTTCGCTTGTTCGTACACCCACTTGTTTTTCGTTTCTTTTTTTGTTTTTTGTTTTTGTTCCTTTGCAAATCGGCAAACAACCCCCTTTTTTGTAGCTGTGCTAATAAGTGTCTAATTGCCAACTTTGCTTAATATATTTGCACCGACTGGACTGGATTCTTAGGGGTAACTATGAGGATTCCCTACAGAAGTTCCTGACACCTTCAAATATGTTCGCTTTATGTGTAGGCTGGAGAAAGCAAATGACGAAGGTGGTCCCTAAATAGTTCTGCCCTGTATCATTGTATCGTGAGCCTTATCGAAGGTTCCTAATTGACACCAGTGTTTTAAAACGTGTTCAGCGAATGCGCATTCAAGCTGCCCCAAAAAAGTCCTTTTTTTTTTATTCGCAGATTGGTGCTACCTATTAAGACATGGCTTCATGTGAATGAGATATCAGTGTCATGGATGTTGAACGTCATTCTGTGTAATACGCCCGAAACCATCGATTATTTTATTTTTATTCTGTGCCGGGCTGCTGTGCTTTTCTCTGGCATATTACCACGAACACCTCAGAGCATTTAAATCATGCCCTATATTATTAGATTTTGCCGATTGATAGCACCTCTATTTTGCCTTGCGATCATTTTGTGCTGATGAGAGTATTGAGTATGTGTAAGAGCCATATGAATGACTGACATGCCACATCGTCCCGATCGTCGAAGTCACTGCTCCGAGAGCACTACGCTTTGGTTTGCGAGGTATATGCTACGCACTGAGAACCCCCTGACTTAATGCCCTATATCAAAGTATGCGTGTGCTTCAAGCAATTTTGAAGTTTTAGATAGTTGTCCAGTGTGGATTTTTAGCGGGTTTGTATTCTGCAGCCCGATGAGTTGAGGTATATGGGTAAGTTCGGAATTTTCATCTCTGGCTGGATCCCTAAGCATTAAAGACGAAAAGGAGCCGCGTGGCTTAAGGGCAGTTTGCTTGGCACGGGATTGAACGATTCCCTTGTAATTCCAATCTCACCCTCCGTAAACTTTCCTTTGCATTTCCATCCCGACGCTTCCCGTGTAACGTCAAACCGTTTCGACAAATTTTGATTTTTTTCGACCCTCTCGCTTAGCGTAAGGCTTTAAGCTGTGTTGTGAAAATGTTTCGTTCTGAACTCTTAAAATGAAGCGAGTGCTTTGCTTGGAGAAATATTTTTCAGACTTCGAAGGCGTAAGTCAATCGTAACAGCTACTGATCACGTTTTGAAAACCGATGTTTATATAGGGTAAAATCTTTTTCGTGTCATCCTCGGAATACATAGTCGTCAGTCTAAAACTCTATAGCTTCTGTGCTGAATCTCAGGAGTAAAGAAAGAGAACCAATTCGGCTGGAGAATTGGCCTAGGGGAAGCCTGCAATTAAATAAAAGGTGTGCCTTTCATTTACCCGCAAGAGAATTGCACATTCTTCTTTCTCTCTACATGATTGAGTCTAGTGCCTTCTGATTTGAGTGCCTAATGTTTTCTTTCCTCCTTCTCCCTCCCTTTCTGTGAACGGCGCAGGTACAACGTGGTATTTCTGGTGCTGACCTACGGTGTTCCAGTGGCCACGCTGGCGTTCACCTACTGGCGCATGAGTTTGGTTCTTTGGGGAGATCGATGCATCGGCGAATACACTCCGCAACAGCAGAACGCACACCGGAACAAGCAGAAGGTGAGAAGCGGGGCGCGCTAGCTTTTTTCATTCCCCTCTACGCTCGTCTGTGTCGTGATGCGCGCTAAACTTGCATTAAAGCATTACGACCAGCTGTCGAGTAGCTAGATTTTTATGTTTATTACACTAATCAATGCTGTGCAACTGCGGCCGCCACTTGTTCAAAAACTATCCACGAGGACTAAATGGGTATTAATCGCGCTTAATCACCGTGGGCTAGCCTTTTGACTTTTTTTGTTCAGTTGGCACTCGTGTCCCAGCCGCTGCTACCTTATACCAGTGAATTTTCATCACTTTCCATCTGCCCCCTGAGCACAGCGGCCTTTCTCTTCCACCCTAACGTCAATAATGCAAAACAAACACATCTATTGCGTTTAGCTTCGTATTCACTTGGAAAGCGCCCAAGAGTCGCATTGTATCAAGTGACAATCTGCGATATTGTTCGCTAATTGGATAGTCCACGAAGCGTTCTCTCCCCTTTCCGCGTCTGCATTTGCATATAATAGGGAAGTCTCCAAATATATTACATGTCTGTTTTGGGGGTTATTTTTCGGCTTATACCGGCAGCCTTATATTAAACGTGTGAAGAACCAGTTTACTGACCACACCGTATGCGACTATGTGACGTTGCATGGGCATAGAGCAGGCCGTGTTCAAAAACGCAGTTTGCATGTACGCCCCTAGCAGGTTATAACCAAATCAGTCAGGAGAAACTGGGAAACGTTAGGATAGGTCACACCAGGCAGTCGGATAAATTGATCCGTGCATTATTTTTATGAGACTACTGAACTCCTGAAGCTCCTGCTGAGGCCGCGGCCAACCATTTACTCATTTTGCACTCGGAACACTTACTGTCAGGGGCAAATCTGTCTCATAGCTTGTGCTTAAAAATCACCGGTCTTATGCCTTCGCCTGTTCGAGCGTGATAATGCTCGGAGTTACCAGTTCTTGATCTTCTTCTTTATATAGACTGTCGCATACCACTCTTCCCGCAATGATGGCCGCAAAGACAGCCATATACCGTCCGTTTTTATTTTAACGTAGAGGGTAACATCGTTCTAGATAATAGACTAGGTGCATAACGTGGCACTGGAATGAGTACTTACTGGGATGATTTGCGCCCCCTAAGAGCTAAACGAATCGGTGGCGCTGGTAATGAGCATGCTCCATGGGTGTAAAAAAATAAAATGCCCGCCGCTATATCGACCGCGCTCAATTTAAAGCTGAAGAGCAAACTTCGATATGAGACATCAAAGTACAACAGTTTGGAACTATGTGGAATGAGTTTCAAGGCAAATACATCAACAGGCAGCGGAAGTCTCACAGACGCCTGGATAATGACTGAGCGAGGCACAAGTCTCGTGGAGCGGCCATAGCGGATATGATGTACAAGTCACGTCGCAAGAAAAAAGAAAAACACGTGACGTCCCAGCAACATGTATTTAGCACGGAATATCAATTTCTTCTTTTTTTTCTTTTCTTTTTTTTTTTTTTTACTCCAGACGACATGCAAGGCCAACGGCAACTAAAGCCGAGCAGTGCACGGGAAGTCGGCAAATAACTGACACCGCATTGTTTTCAGCCTATAGCTTTACAAATACAGTTTTTGTCAAAAGATCGGAGCCCAAAGAGTCTGTTTTTAAGCCCTGCAGTGGCAGTCCTTTAGAATTCACGGAAGGCCTTCTCATTGAAGAGGATTATAGGACAGAAACATTCTTGCCTTCAGGAGATTAGGGACGCCATGGAATGCATTACGAGCACACGCTTCGACTCAGAAGTAAACTCCATGGGCTCTGAACTTCTGTCGAAAACCGTACATTGACTGGCAAGTTATGTCAGCTTAAAAGTGACAGTACTTAACTGGATTATTCCCCAGCGGACTTGTTCAAGCATTGTTCCGCCTCGGTCGTCGTTAGCTTTGTCTTTCATCGCACGCAATGCAAACGCGCGCTTTGCCTTGTTTACGCAGGCTTATCTCTAAATTAAAGGGGCCTTCAAGGGAATGCTGCAGGCGCGTGAAAATTAAATCCCATGGCTCGAGGATTTCAGCAAAGGTACGAAGAAGTATTACTACATCGAAAGCCCTGGTTACTTACTGATTGCGTGCGTAGATGAGTCAGGACGTTAGAAAGCTTGAACGATGGGAAATCACCTCCTTACATTCGTCTCCCGTGGTCTTCAAGCAATCGTGGTAATAGTAAAATGGCCTGCACACAGCATCTGCAAGCGAAAGGTGACCAAATTATAGTTGAGTCGTGATCCTTGCGAAAATGTAGAAAAGGTAAGAAAAAGGGAAGCGGGATAACAGAAACTTGAGTCCTGAAACACAGAGCTATAAGCTCCTAAATACGAAATTATAAAATTAAGTGACGAAAGAACAAGGCGAAAAAAACGATGATGAAGGAATAGACACTAACACAAGACGAGCGCTGACTCTCGACTGGCCGGTCGTCAAGGCTACTAGGTTGTTCAGTATTAAGGCAGAATCGTGCTTATTTCTTTCATATAGCAAAGAGCGCAATGTACGAGAAATGCGCTCAATCAAGGCTTTTGCCTGTGCTAGTCGGTTCATGGCTAAGTGACGAAAGAACAGCGCGAAAACAACGAGGACGAAGGAATGCATGCAAACACACGACGGGCGTTGACTCTCGACTGGCAGATCAGAACAAACACGATTCTGCCATTACACTGGCCAACCTCGTAGCCTTGACAACAAATTCACTCGCCCAAAAAGCCACTTTGCTTAAAATATTTGTTCAACTTTCGCGAGCCTTTGTTTTCTCAGGCGTAAATTCAAAGCACTTTTGAGTATTGAACTGCTGTATTTCAGCAAATATATCTGTTCTAAGCTTGGATACGTTTCGGCTTTTTGGAGCCATCACACACTCACAAAAAAAAAAATATTTATTTTCTTGATCAAGTGCAGAGAAAACCAGTGAGGCTAATTTTTGGCGAATGTAAAAGGCAGCCCTACTATTATCCCTGTGGTTCCCAACAACATTTCGCCTCTAGAAACCCGTAGGAAAATGGCTAGTTTGCTCTATCTATATGTGATCTAACAAGCTAACAAACTTCTGCCCTCAACTTTTGTGATAACTTTCTCAGCACTGGACGAGTACGTCATCACCGGAATCACTCATTACAGTCAATCTTCTCAAAGCGAAAAACATTTACGCTAAGATTTTATCCTTGGATAAAATTTTACTGGGTTTCCCATCGACAAAGCGTTGTAGAATCCTTATCCATTGCCAGACTCTAGAGCAATATATCTATTTGGTTGACGATATGATGGATTGATTTCTTCTGCGTTTGTATATTTCTATTATTGTGTTTATTTATGGGTTAGCAGCTGTGATGTATTCATAAAACAGTATGATCTTTTTTTCTACGGTACTTCTACTGAATCCGCAGCGTACCTCAGTGGCCTCGACTGCTGATTCTACGTTCGCCAGATCGAATCACATGTCGCGGCGCCTAGTTTTTGATGGAGGCGACAAACAAGCCAGGGCTCATTAAGTAACATCAGGTGGTCGAAATTTTCATTTGCCACTTCTGCGCCCTCTCTCACAGCCCGAGTCCTTCGAACCAAACCAAACTTACCTATGCCATAACATTATTGCCTCTGTTAGTTTCGTGGGCGATTTGTTTCATTTCCGTTTTTGTCGGCTATATTTATGTATGCCACTGCTACCTGCGACAGAATGCTGCACTGAAATATTGTGAAATAAAAATAAAATGCATTTGATCAACCAACGTCACTTATTCTCACCATTCCCTTTTCATTTAGGTTAACGTAGCCATGATTCTGCATGGAATAACCTTAATCGAGCCCGTCTGAAGCAACTGTCTGATATTCACTGCCGACGTAAAGTATGCTTTGGGGCCAGTCAAGAGACAAACGGAGAATCGTTGGCCGCTGTTTATGTAAAGCTGGATGCGTTCACAAAGCTTTAAGATATCATAATAATGACCTAAAAGGATGTGTGTGTGTGTGTGTGTGTGTGTG
>JAJIZL010117198.1:0-10509 GCA_023969395.1 Amblyomma maculatum | reverse complement strand
TTGTGACATGCATGCTGAAGCTGATATTAAATGATTGTTATGCGTGTGTTGATAGTCTAGAGAGTGAAACGAACACAGCAGCATTATTTGACGTTTGCTGTTTTGTTACTCCCCTCACTCACCCGAAGCAACAAACACTCTCCGCACACTGTCGTTTTCGGGTGCGATACACTTCCCCTCCTATTCTCCCTCGGAACGACCACGGAGAGCCAGCAGCATAGGCATGCGAATGCCACATACATAATAAACTTTCAATGGTCGCGAGCTGATTGACTTTAATTGCTATAATGAAGTGAGTTTTTATTAATTTGGGCACAGCTTTCTTCAACTTGATCTGTTACAAGTTGCGAAAATCAAAATAAACTATTGCAAAATTTAATAGAAGCCGATGTTAAAGCGAAGTAGGTTGGTATTTCCTTCAGCCTAACTTTGGAATTTATGCGACGATTTTGTCAGCGCGTTTTATGTGGCATCCCCAATAAAACATTTCTAGTGGGCTATCACTCAGTTCAAGGAAAATGACAGTTCTCAAAACGGAACCGGAAAACCTTCTTCAGGTAAATGTCCTCAAACAATATACACAGTGATATGAAGGTAAATAATGCTCGTAGACTACTCACCTTTGAATATCAATAAAGGTCTAGCTCATACAACCAAGAGTGCCACAAATGAACATATGTACCAATGTGAAAATGCACTCTTGGTATTTCTGCCCTTATTATGGAAGGAAGCACCGAAATTTCTGTTTGCCCCAAACGTTTTATCTAATACACCAAAGGCAACAGTGAGGCTCTACTTTGGTGTCGCAAGTCGCAAGGCACACCCTCACAAGAACGCATTAAATTTGCTTTAATCATTTGCGCTTGACGAACTCCTTTATTGAAGAAGTGAAGGGATGCCCATAATTTGGCCCCTTCTGACATCTGTTACGGTGACATACTGCTAATTTTCCAGCAGAACCTGATATGCGTATCTTAAAGGCGGTACAGTGGTGGCTGGCAAAAGTTTAAACCACTCTATTTCAAACTTGCTTTTATGAATAGCGAAACAAAGAAAGTATGCATAAGTACAAAGCAGGAGCCCGTTGACCTTTGCAAAGCTGTATCTACACAAACGAGAAATAATGAGCTAGAGAAGCTGTCGTTTGAGCTCGGCTTATAGGAAGCTGTGTACAGGATAAGTATTTCATTCAACGCAAGTGTTGATTCACCTCCGCAAAGGGAAATATACCTGTGCGAAGGACAAGCAAAGCTGCGTAATATAGAATGACTAACCCTTTGCACATGTGCGCCCATATATACAGGTCGGTAGATAAATTAGCAATGAGTGGACAAAGAAGAACACGGAGCGCATGAGCAGCGTGAAATGGTATAGAAGAAATTCAAATCGCACATTTCATGATCTAAAATTCGACATTGAGGACAGAATCATTTAGTAGGCCGAATGCGTTAAGGTAAGAGCATATGAACTTCACTGTTAAGGTTTTGACAAGAGGTACAGACTGAAAAACGTATGTGGCATTACCAAAGTGACAATTTGGGCTGGTTGGTGTGAATCTAACATAACGAACGAGCCAAAGAAACAGAATCACAAGATGTAAACGGGGCAGCACTGGACTATGACAACTGAGGTATATTCGAAGGCACTCTTAAGGTTTATATATCACTCAGAAGTATAGAGTTGCATATAATATGCATATGCTGCTGCATTGCTTTTATGTGACGGTGCTATGCGATGGTTGTTCGCGTGGTAAAATTGACATAGAGGTTACAGTGTATCATATTTTCTATCAAGTTTTTCATTTTTTCAAAACTATCACGTTTTGAAAAACAAAATAAAGGAGCTTTTGTGCAGAACCGTCACTCTGCGTGGTTATATAAAAGAGGCAAACCAGTTTTCTCACAGGGGTAGCCCACAAAAACCAACAATATGTCACGACATTTCGATGTCTAAGGCAGTCAGAATGGGAACAACTATTTACAAACGAGGTCGAAAGAACTTTGCATTCAACAAAGATCCTGCTTTGAAGATGACATCATGTTAAAGTCCGTAAACACATACCCCAGAAAAGCGCGATATGAACTTGACGCAACACAAAGCACCGAAAAAAATTGTTCACACCCACGGGGAATACAACCTGAAAAGCTGGGAAAGTTATTCCGTCCTCACTAAAGTGGTCGCTGCAAAAGCCGGGTAATGACGTCCAAAGGGTAACTCCCGTCCACGAGGATGCAGGCAGGCCTCATGACACCAATGTCAATAAAACGAACAATTACAGGTACAAGCGGTGAGTCGGACTACCAGAGAGAAAAGCGCTTCTCTCTGTGATGCACATCGGTGCTCCGACGCCTGCACCCTTCGCGCGGCGACGGATCTTGCGCGAATCAGGGCTCCAACCCGGCTCCCCCTCGGCTCACTCTGGTGTTTGCAGCGACACCGTCCGTGGAGTTCCTCCAACACTTTCGATGCCGCTAGCTCGTCCGCCGCCGCCTGCTGGAGGCTCTCCCATGCGGGTGCCTGCAGGGCTTACGACTTGCTTGCGTTCGCGCCTTGAGCTGGTAGTGGAGGTTTTTTTTTTTTTTTAATTTCCCAGCCTTTCATTGCTTCTTCCATTCACTTCAGCGTTTTTCTCTGCCAACTGTTCTATTCTTTTCGGCCTACTTAGCTTCTAATTACGTATAAAATGTTTTTCTTTTCTTTCCCCGTGACCCCTTGCGCACTAACTCCTGCTTATTATCCGAACTGTAAATCGTACGTATTATTTTATTGTTCACGATCTTTTACATGCTATAGAAACTGCATTTGGCTCTCAAGCTCAGGAGTAAGCACCCGAAGGTGAGAGGCACACCGGCTAAGTTGTACAATGTTTTTATGCTTTAATTATTGCCTAAAACAAAGAGAACGTATGTGAAAAACATCTTGATGCGCACGGACGCTTGCTCTAAGACGTTATCAATGTTCATATTACCCTATGGTATACCCTAAGGTATAAATGAGGAATGAGTTGGGTTGTCTACATAATATAAGCAAAACAAGCTATCATGTAAAGGTTAATTTTGGACTTTTACCGGGGTTTTCTTTTTTCTGGAGTTTTACTTGTCCTGTTCTGTGATTGCAATGGAACCAGTGGCTGTACAGTCGAGTTTGATGAAGTTACTATTCTTTATTATGAAGGAAAAATAACGCACGCCCCTTTCCACGGGCGTTTCCATTTTGTACGCCTGCAATAAATAGAGTTCCTGCCTGTTCTGTTTACGCATTACTCCTAGTAGTATTAATACTACGGTAGGAATGAATCGAATGAAACAGGTCTCAAACCGCTATCGCGTATAAAAGTAACCAATCATCCCTAAATTTAAAACCTCCCCAAGGATTTCTGCTCTTGGTCAGATAGGCTGTGACCTGTTTTCGCAATGAGGAGGCTTCGTTAAGAGTGCGTCCAGAGCAGCCGGCGGCCGCCGCTTTAAGATCTCCGCTCTTCCCTCGTAGAAAAGAACGGAGATGTGAGATATAGGGGAAGGCAAGCGAAACCGCTAGAAGCGCCGTCGATTTGTAACTCAGATTCGGTCTCCTTAGGCCGATTTCCATCTTCCTCCTTGCATAAGAATGAAAGATTTAAGAGCGAGGCATAAAAAGAGGGAAAAGGCAGTAAGAGAAGTAGAAAGTGCCCCGGAGAAACTATACGCAAAAATACTTCACCAAGTTTTGCTAATGAGGCTATGACGAGAGGAAAAGCGCGATCTGGGTCACTTAGAGCAGCATATTCGATGGCGTTTGGGCAGCTTTAGTCTTCGGGAACTGCCCAATTCGAAGCTCCGGGCTTGGTGATTTCAGATATGAAGCACATGCCGCGGGTGAAAGCCGGAAGCCAGAGAAGAGCCGTTACCGGATACATATGGCGTAAAACACCCTGCAATAGATGTTTCCTGCATAAGGAATACAAATGATTATGTCAGTGATTTCGGGCCAACAGAAACCGAAAGACGCTACGCTGCCGATTATTTTAGAGATTTCAAATTAATTCGCTTAGCGCAGGTGGACAAATATCCATAAGAAAACAAACAAAACATGGTAATCTAGTTGGGCTCTTGAAAGACTTAGAAAAACAATAACGATCTTGGCTTTCAGGGTTCATGATGGCCGGCTTATGCCAGCGGACAATGTGGACTGCACCAAAGGAGAAAACTTGTGATGCCATAAGTTTGTTTTTGTTTGTTCTACGAAAAGCAATATCAGCATAAAATAATATGTTCGTCATAGCCGTCTGTTCCATAGCTTGCGTAAGTTTAGTTTTCATGCCCTGATGATGAGCTGGAGCGTGTTTTAATTAAAGTCATTACTTGAAATGTTTTTGATGAAGCGCAGAAATTCCTTCAGTTCGCTTTAATGAATGAGGCTGCGATAGGTTTGTGAGCAAGAGGGCAATAAATGTAGTACGTGTTAATGACAGTGACATGCAATGTATTAGAATTATATTTTCTGGATACGAAAATTCGCGAAGAGCAGATGTGCCTTTAGTTGAAGAACTAGAGAGGCTTTCTTCATGTTGCTTAAGTCTCCTATGTTTGCAGCAATTAATTAACATGCCCTCTACACTTTTAAAGTGAGTTACGAGATCACCTCTACGCAGATGTCTAGCGCTTAAACCACTGACATCTAGAATGAGAGTCTCCTCCATCTGAAGCTGACGCGGTCACTTTATTTAGCGCTAAATATACAATTTGTATAAGGCACCGCATATAGTGGGTGAGGCGGATCGCTGCTAACCCGTGTATAAATGAACACTGCTGTCACGCTCTTGTCCGGACAGAGTGTACCATCTTGATGTATCTTTATCATAACTATACTTCAATGTTGCTTGTGCTGTTTTAAAGAAATGTGGTGCAAAATTTTTAAGACAAGCACCATTCTGTGCACGAAAGGCTTATTGTTCAAGGTACCTAATGATATATAGAAAGTAACTGTTGAACGCGGCATTGAACATTTTTGTGGTGAATTGCCGATCAAGAGTAGGCTCTTTCCTGCTATGCCGATACTAATAGTCATCGCATTAAAATAAATACGGGGTACTTGCGACGGCACGTGACCGAGTGACATGGCTGACTGAGCAAGAGCTGCCAACACGGGCTTCTTTATACCGCTGGAAGGATGAAAAGAATCGAACTCTCGTGGACCCTCGCATCCCGAGTCAGACCTGCGGCCCCTGAGTCATGCAGGCACCTTCATATAGCTTGCTGCAGCGTTGCCTTATATAAGTCCGTCTGGCTTTCATACGCCTTGTGCCTTTTTTGTGACTTTCACATGCCTTTCAGGTACCTTGTGACTGTATGCTGAAGTGCATTTGTGAGATAAGAGAGCCAAAGATTAAGGGATCATTGATTATGCGAGTGGCAGAGTGCAAGCCCACAGACAAGGATTCATAAGGGAGGACGATTACGGAGGCCGTTAAACTATATTATCATCACTCTTGGGCCTATATTATCTTGAAACCTTGGGGCCATATGTTGAGGGACGCCTGGTTTTCGGGGCGTTGAGAAAT
This sequence comes from Amblyomma maculatum, assembly GCA_023969395.1. Classification (NCBI taxonomy): domain Eukaryota; kingdom Metazoa; phylum Arthropoda; class Arachnida; order Ixodida; family Ixodidae; genus Amblyomma; species Amblyomma maculatum. The sequence continues at coordinate 4,970 of JAJIZL010117198.1, read as the reverse complement.
CTAATATGTTCGCTATAATACAAAGGAAGTGCTGTCTCACAGCATGTCTTCGGTAAATTTCACTTTGCAGCAAAATATTCCTGTTTGTGAATTGTCCTCTGTAGTAAAACATTCTGTATTTTTGCGACTGTGGTATGCAGCACTATTTCTTATATGCTTATAATTTTGATTCCATATGCACATCTTTATTACCAAACAAAAACGGGCTTTATGTTAAGGCTTTACAGTGATTTCAATTTGGGAGATTTGTTAACAGTCCATTTTGGTGCCGGGGTGACACACTTCAGCTTGGCCTAGTGTGGCAGGTACGTAATTGAAAGGCATGAAAAATAGTTTAATTTGCATTCAGGGTTGAGCATTAGCAAGGATCATCTAGAATAATGTTGAAACTGCATAGTTGAGCGAGAAATCAGGATGCGCAGTTGGGGACGCCTCCTCTTATTGAGTAATAAATTATTCTATGTAAAATTTCTCTTGGATATCTAGACATCGAGTGCTAGAGCACACAGCTGCTACAGCCGCTTCTATTTACAGTGCAAGAAACATTGCTTGACGAAAATGATTTACTTACTAAGTGAATAGTATTCTATGTTCGAGTAACCTCCAAAAATGAATACAGGCTTCTGAAATACAGTGAAGGTCATAGTCATAGACTTCAGTGACAGAGACCACATGCAGAACTTGTCGCTGCTAACAGAACTAGAAAATAGGTTTGTGATAAGAACAGAAGCGAATCTCCGGCGTGTAGCAATTTTTTTCCAGCTTATGCTATGACGAAGAGACGTTTTAACAGCACCTGTGACTTAAAGATCACTTACTTTACGTGGAAGTTTTCATTCTGCATGAAAATTACCGTTGTCTGTTCTAAAATAAACATTATATTACGGAAAAAGTCAGAGAGAAACTGGTTAGGGGCGTAAAATACTTTCATTTGCACTAGGTGCACATGCACAAGGAAAATCATAGTGCCTTGTGTAAGTACGGGAACAAAATGACAGGAATCATTTTTGCATTCCAAGAGAAGGAAAGCGTAGCAGGGGGCGACAGAAAGTTAGGTGGGCGGATGAGATTAAGAAGTTCGCAGGGGTCAAGTGGATGCAGCTAGCACAGAACTGGGTTAGATGGAGAAATATGGGAGAGGCCTTCGCCCTGCAGTGGGTATAATCAGGCTGATGATGATGATGATGATGATGATGATGAGCGCATTCTGCTTCCATTTGGCTGACGGCTAAACTGAACCGCAAACGTACACCGTCTTTATTGACCACCATTTTCCATTTTCATTAGGGCACGACCGCAGTGTCTTTTCCCGATAAGGGCTGGCGAGGAAAAAACGATGGAGCATTCCGCCATCAAGCACGTTCGTTCGGACTTCCGCCCATCTGGCGATTTTGTTTTGCAAGATTCCTTCGAACTACTTAGGTACCGTTTTTGTTCGTCTTTAAACGCATTAATTCAGCGAACGAGAGAAAACTGTGAAAAGAGAAGGCCTATACGAACCATTGCTTCGATTTCCTTACAGTCTCCTCTAAGGGTTTCTTGGAATCCCGGAAGGAAAGTGGCAGTGCGTGGAAAAGCGTTCGCAAAGAAATAAGGAGGGACCAGATTAACGGCGACGGATATTACTAGGTGAAACAAAATGGGAAGTACTAAGAAGGGAGGGGAGAAATGACCGAGATGGTGGAGGAAATGGGATCAATGCATCGCTCTCATATTCAACTGAGGTTTTCTTACTCCGAGTAAGCGTAACGATAGGAAAGTAAAGGTAATGAAAAAAAGCGGTTCCAGCCTGCACGTGTGCTCTGCTTTCTGGTTTAAGGAGTTTGGTTGAGGAAGCAAATTGAGTGCCGCCATTCCTTTTAGCGGTCGGGTCAGGTAAGGAAATCAGGATATAGGCGGTTCTTTAAAGAATGGCAATTAGCGGCATTGACGAAGAAGACCTTCGCAAGGTTAAAGCAACAAGCCGGGGCACCAACGGCAAGAGAAGGCTGAACGGGCGCCCCCTATCCTGTAGAAACTATTTAAGTGAAACTGATTTGAAGAGCTGTGCGTCTAGGTGTCACTTCACGAAAATATTTCATTGTATGCAAGAATGCAGTGTAAGACAATTAGTCTCTGAGACCTTTGCTGAGTGTTTGATAAGATTATTCGGAGCTTAATTTCTAAACACGGTTTGTACATCGAATATTTAGGAGAATCCCTCAAGGTGGAGTAGATTTTGAATAAAGGAGTAATTATTCATTGACATCCACCCAAGCGCAGCCACACGGGTATAAAGGAAATCTATACAGCTTCCTCAGAAACTTCGTCACTAAACAAAAATTAGTCCTGGTCTGGGGATCAAACCCAGGACCACCGCCTTTCCGGGGACGCCACTCTACCAGCTGAGCTAACCAGGCTGGTCAGCAGATTAGCTGGCATGGTGAGAGCGAATTGATCAATAACTTGAAGTGGGAACGGTGGTCATCGAATATTTAGGGCATCCCCCAAGTTGGAGTAGAATTAATAATTGGCATCCGCATGTTACTGCAACTCGCATAATTAGAAGGTAATGTAAACAGATATAGCTGTAGATTCGATAAGGAAGAACAGATATGGCAGTACTACTTGCCGCGTTAAAGGCGACGCCCTCAGCATGACCTGAAAGATACTTACTCGTAAATCACTCCTCAACGCTTCCGTGACTGTACTCGCTGGTCCTGTTAACTTACTCTTGTTGTTTTGCGTCCACTTGTAATATGTTTACCACGCTTCACCAGCGGCACGTGCAAACATCGCGCGTTGGTCGGAAGGTACGAAATACCCAAAAAAGCGTGAAACCCCAGCAACTTGGCCCGTTATCTATGAAAAGAAGGAACGCATTTGCAGCAGGAAGCTAAGTAAAACAGTGAAGCCCGCCGGAGCGCAATCGCATCAGCAAGTGCGGAGCAGCCGAAACAAATGGGCTAATCAGCACAATAATAAGCATCACTTTGTTGCCATCTTCCTATGCTTTTTCTTTTGTTTCTCTTATTTGTTATTCGTACCGGTTTGACAGCCCCCCAAACATGCATAGAGGAAGGCCCCTAAGCGGCTTTCACGGTCCGGAAAGTTCCTTCGAACATAACTATCTAGCAAGTCCTCCCAAGCCGCCATTCATCATCCCTTCAGGGGTGGCCTAGCAAAAAAACAAAAACAAAAAATGATCACAATAAAGCGATACCAAGGGCTTCTGGTCCATTGTATTGAATGACCCCTGGGGAATATTTGGAGGTTAAATAAACACAGACTTCAAGTGTCTGGAAAGCAAGGCCCTGTTTCTTCTGCAATTACTTGAGAAGTGTATGGGATTGGACAGTACTTCATATTTTTACTTCATTTTGATGTTGAACTAACTACGGCAATGTGCCGAAGTTAGAGAAAGAATTGAGGAGGTTGAGCTAGTTATAATGCTCTATTAAGAACGGGAAAGTTGGCGTGAAAATTGCACGCTTCAAACTTGATCACGCATGCTTGTCTAAGTTATGGTGGTAGGAACAGCTGTCCCACTTTGTTTACGCCAGTGCATGGCAGAATAGGATCGTCAGTGCTTGTGGCCTGTTGTTTTACATTTCCTTTTAGATTATGAATACAGTAAGTAAAGTGTCCAAAAGTTATTGATGTTGTAGCGATATTTGCAAGCATTTTGACTGCGTTCTTTCAAAGCAGCCCAACGTGTATAAACTGTTGAGAGCTTGTATAAATTATAGAAGCATAGCAACGAGATATAAAATATTTAGAAGTTTCATGAAAGGAATCAGGCAAGAACGGAGAAAGTATTAGTCTCCCTCTTCGATGCTGATTACCTTAAAATCCCCACAAGGGTGAGCTGCCTAGGAACCAGCCAGTTTGTCATTCAGAGGCAAGAGCTGCGAGTCCCGGATGAAAGAAAGTGCGCGGAATGCAATCTCTGGCACCAGAGCGCACCGGCTGTGTAGTGGTTGATAAATGACGGCGACTCAACGCATCAGTCAATGTACTGCGTTGCCGAACGGCTAGCACACAGCCATACGCAAAGATAGCGGCGGCGGTGGATACGCTGTGGATATGTGAGGGAAACGAGAACGTAGGTCTTATTTGCTGACTTCCTCCGGCAGCGTTAGGTCTTTTTCATACCTTTTGCAGGCTCCAGAAGCGAGGGCGACGTCGTTTTGCTTCGCACATTTTCTTATACTTTAGAGCAGGTTTTGCATGCTAGGTCGCTCAACTACAGATTGAAGAGTGAAACGGCTTCAACATCGGCAAGACTGCATTTCTTGATGTAAATGGAACCGTGCACTATAAATTTAACGGCATGAAAGAAATGCGTCGGTCGAGCATACTTTACAGACTCATCGCTTATCTCAACGTGCTGCTATATATAAGGTTGCATTACAGATTCTGTTATCAGCATCTCTTTGTAAACGCAAAGTTCAGTCGGTGGCCAGCTTCAATGCCACGCTTCTAGGAAGTCAACAGAAATGTCGAGACCTGTAAGCTACCAGCCCAGCCAGATAGGTTCTACTCACTGCTCTTATATAAAGGTCATAACACAATCTTAAAAGACTCCCCGCTCTCTATTTAAAACACTATGCCGCACAAGCCAGACGAAGATACATCAGAAGCACAGGCTACTTTTCAAGCTAAAAAAAAAACACTTCTCGTTTGGTGATTCTTTGTAAGCAAAAAAAATAAAAACAAATCTTTGCAGACAAACTGCAGAAAGAAACTGAAACCTCTAAACTGAGCAGCACCGTACTCACAAATTTCCGTAATTCAGGATTTTAAGACGCATGCCGGAGAATAGTGAAAGAACAAGACATGCACTCATGCAGTTCAACAGGTGGTACTGAAGGGATCCGATATTGCAATCTTTATTTCCACAGGTTGCACCGCCTCCCTGTCATTTCTGCAATTCCAGACTATCCCATAGAAGACATTTTTTTGTGTGGCGTCCTTCGGTTTCTTTTGTA